>MU773325.1:20789-44049 GCA_026770625.1 Nicotiana glauca
TTGAGACAACACATTATTACTCGATGTAGTAATAAAACATGCAAATAAGAAGTGAAAAGAAATACCTTGAAGGACATGTAATAATGTGTTGTCTCACCCTGTCCGCTAACACAGATTTTAGCCCATCGCAAAGTCTGCGGATGATTGGGATATAAGGTTCAAACCGAACCTGAATGATTGGGAGCTGGAGGAGGTTGCAGAATATTTTAAGACCCTTGAAGATGGCAAGAGTTATCTGATGTAAAGGTCATTTTGGGGTGGAAATAAAAGAGAAAAGCGGTGTTCACAGTGAAATTCTGCTACAAATCTCTTACTGTAATAGAGATAACACTGCAACAAAATGGAAGACAATTTAGAAATCCGAAGTACCATATAATGGGTTTCTTTCTCTTAGATGTGTAGTTCACCAAGCATGTTTGAGACAACACATTATTACTCGATGTAGTAATAAAACATGCAAATAAGAAGTGAAAAGAAATACCTTGAAGGACATGTAATAATGTGTTGTCTCACCCTGTCCGCTAACACAGATTTTAGCCCATCGCAAAGTCTGCGGATGATTGGGATATAAGGTTCAAACCGAACCTGAATGATTGGGAGCTGGAGGAGGTTGCAGAATATTTTAAGACCCTTGAAGATGGCAAGAGTTATCTGATGTAAAGGTCATTTTGGGGTGGAAATAAAAGAGAAAAGCGGTGTTCACAGTGAAATTCTGCTACAAATCTCTTACTGTAATAGAGATAACACTGCAACAAAATGGAAGACAATTTAGAAATCCGAAGTACCATATAATGGGTTTCTTTCTCTTAGATGTGTAGTTCACCAAGCATGTTTGACAAAAGAGAAATTCTAGAGAAGAGGAATTCAGCTCTGCAATAGAGGCTATCGACGTGGAAAAAGGGTCGGAGAACATCAAGTACCTATTTTTGCATTACGATACAGTAAGACACCTATGAACTCTCTTCCTAGACAACTTCTGGGTAAACTGGACTGTGCCAGACACCTGAGATGGAGGAGTACTACTACTGTGCTCACAATTTTGGCAAGACAGAGTGTTTCGCCTGTCTTTTCCAAGTTTCCAGGTTTCCATATTTATATATTTGCAGAATTGACAGCTTGTTCATTTGGCTGTCCAAATAACTTTTGCTACACTTCAACCTGTTATAGTATTTCCACTGCATGAAATATAGACTCCAGGATGCAGTTCGCACAACTAATAAGATCTTAAGACACTAAAAATTAAAGAAAAATTTTCAATTTTAATAACTCATATCCATAATTTGTTCAGGATGCGGTTCACACAACTCATACAAATGAAGCCAATTATTCTGCCGCAGTGGTTGCCACAACAAACTCTTTCACAAAAAAATAACTAGAAAAACAAAGCCAAATAGTATTTCATCCGAAAAGAAATATAGACTCCAGGATGCGGTTCACACAACTAACAAGATCTTAAGACACTCAAAATCAAAGAAACATTTTCAATTTTAATAACTCATACCTATCATTTTGGAGGGGAAAACATCAATTTGTTTGGGCCTGCTCTTACCCAACAAAGTAGTCCCACAACTAATAGAGCTTTTAACTAAGAAAGCTCTTAACTAAGAGAAGGTTCACCAAGAAGCATTAGCAACTGTTTTAGTTAAGAACAAACTCAGCCAAATTCACACATACTAGCAAATGAAAGCTATCATCTAATATTATGCATAATCAGATTGCAATATTATAGAAGCATTACCTGAATCCTCATCATGTTGAATCTCAATGCCACCATCAGAACTATTCAACTCATTAGATTGACCATCACGTGCTTGGGCGTTAGAGTAGTTCTGACTATCCATCAGCTGCTCAATATATGGCTTGGCTCTAGAGTAGTTTTGATCATCCATCAGGTGCTCAATATAAGGTCTCACATCTTCATCTTCATCTTGTTCAACTACCAGTCGGTTGCGGCCTCTAGTTTGCATACTTCTTTTTTCAAAATACAGAAACTATCTAGTTGCATTAAGTTATACTAGTACCAGATTAACTCCAACCAATCAACAGGTCACACACAAAATAGGAGGAATCATCATCCTCATCTTAAGTTGTGAATAATAAATGAATAGGAATTCGTGCATACAAACAAAGCCTTGCGACAAAGATAGTTAAAGAGATAAAAGGAATTGATGCACCAGCAAAAACTATTGTCCAATTATAATAGCACCTTAGTATATGTTTTTATTGGTTGATTTTCCAGAATATCTTAATGAGAAGCCCATCCTCCTAATAACAACAAGGAATGGACAGAAACAATAGATAAAACAAAGAAAGGAAGAGGTTTACTACTAATTGTGCCATCAAGTATGTATCATAATCAACACACAACTGCATAAAATTTCGCATTTGTATAAGCCAGAATGAAATGTGTATAGCCAAAATGAAGGACTTTATGGGGTAGCAACAGAAAGTAAATTCCAAAGCTCAAGAAGGAAGTAGGTACAGCCCAAGCTATTGTCTTATAACAACTTCAACTAATACGAGATAGTTAACACAAGTATTACAAAAGTGTGCCACAGATGATTAAGCCATCAATTGCATTATCTTTTGCATTGATGAAAAAATTGGTCTTTAAATCCTGAGAAAAGGTAATATACCTCAATCAAACATGAAAAATACAGGGGATTCAGTTTAAATACTTTTCTGAGACTATAGACTAAACATGAACAGTTAAATTTTCTTTCAGACAACAAATATAACATTACAAATCTTTTGCAGCACATTAATGTTAATGTAGACCATGATATTCACTCAATTCAACCAAAAATCAACCAAAACAAACATGGAAAATCCATAGCTGAATGACATGTATCTTCTATAAAATGGCTCAAATTGAAAGCAAAAAGTATATTTATTCAAATTTCTGAATTAAAAAAATCCCTAGAAGTTCTTAAATAACACTTGCAAGAAAAATACTCTATAAGTTCTACCTATCTTATTCAGAATTACATTCATCTTCAATGTCATTTTCTCTCTCAAAATTAGCTTCATCATCATTTAGAGAAGCTTGAGAATGTACGTTTGTATCAATTTCTATCCCATCGACACCACGTCTTACCCAATCGTTATACTCATCCTCTGGAACACGAGCATTTTCTAAGAGTGCCAAGTCAGTGGCATCACTCTACATTGATGACTCAAACTGCAAACTATTTTCCTCTCCCATTTTAAAAATATCTCGAGGTTTAATTAATGTAGGGACAAACCATTCATGATCTTGAGGATCTTGTACAAATATTACTTGTTGAGCTTGTTCTGCAAAAATAAAGGGCTCATGACGTTCTCGATCACCAGAGTCTGTTAGGCGTGAGAAATTCACAAGTGTGAAACCCAAGTCATCTTCCTTAACTCCTCTACCTTTGGTTACATCAACCCAATCACACTTAAATAAGACAACCTTAAATTCTTCATAGTAGTTTAATTCCACAATATCATTCAATCTGCCATAATATGTGATATTTGCAGACTTTGGAGCATTGTCACTTGTACTTGCATAACTTTCAGTCTTTGAAACGACCATAACACCACTATTTTGTGTCACCTTAAATTCTTCACTTTGCTTCATTCGAAACCGATACCCATTATTTACATCGAACGCATTAAATCTTTTTGCAATGTAACTCGGCCCTTGTGCAAGGACTTTAACATCCTTTAAAATATTAGATGCGGCTTCTAACTCCTTTACCTAACCAAATAAGAGATACAACTATAAATGCGGAGATATGTACAAGGACAATAATTTAACATAACTAATGACTTAGCCCTACTACTTACTTTCTCCTTGAACCACTCGTGAAATGTATCGAAATGCACACGATCAAGCTGATGTTGTGTCAAACGACGCTTACGATGTGATCTCTTGATTTCAGCAATATGTTTCATATTCATGTAACTCGCATATATTTAATTTGTTATCAAATAAGTAATATACATATAATAAATAATAGATATAACGCTTACTTTTTATAATTCTCAACCACTTCTAACTCGCAATTGAAAAGTACATGTCGATGTCCTTGCAACCATGTTTTCTCATCCAACTCAAATACATCTACTTCATCGTATGTCTCACCAACAGTTGGAAAAAGACATTCTTCTTTACTTGTCTCATGCTCAGTTTCATCACCACATTTTCTTGAACAATAAGACCTTAAATCTCCACCTTCCAAATATCGTGAGCAAAATGCCATACACTCATTTGCTATGTATGCTTCTGCTATTGAGCCTTCTGGACATGCACAATTACGAACATATGATTTTAAAATACCCAAATACATATGGAAAAAAATAATGGTATTAGTTTGATATATTATTTAACAACTACAGATATAATAAAGATTCAGTGATATTATGCATACCTCTCAATTGCGTACATCCAGCGATAATGTACATGCCCCACAAGTTTAGCCTCAGTTGCCAAGTGAATTACCAAATGTATCATAATAGTAAAGAATTCTGGGAGGAAAAGTTTCTCCATAGTGGACAATGTTTCTGGAATTTTTTCTTCAAGTAACTTTAACTCTTCTAGTTTTAGTTCTTTGCTACACAAAACATGAAAGAATGAGCATAGTTCAATTAAAATGGAACTAACTCTTTTATCTACTGATCTCCGCAAGGCAAGAGGAAGGAGTTCTTGCATTATAACATGACAATCGTGAGTTTTTAGCCCAAATATCTTCCGTTTGCGAATGCAACGTGAGATATTAGACGCATAGCCATCTGGAAACTTGGAATTTTGTAGTACTTCATAAAACAACTCCTTTTCATTCTGAGACATTGTGAAAAAAGTAGGAGGGGGATATGCTTTCCCACTAGTTCGATATTGAGGCCATAAACTTGGTCTTATTTTCATCCCCTTCAAGTCCAATCGAGCTTCTAAGTTGTCTTTAGACTTTTTAACAATACCCAATAATGTATAAATTAAGTTATCACACACATTCTTTTCTATGTGCATCACATCAAGATTATAGCGCACCAAGTTAGACTTCCAATAAGGAAGATAAAAAAAATACTCCTCTTTTTTCATATGTTTTCCATCACTCCACTTACCCCTTTACTCGATTGGCCGAGAGTAAATTCTATATCTTTAACTTGGTTCAACTAGTGACCCAGATACTGGACAAGGTGCATGTCTTTTTTCTTTAGTCCCATCAAACGATTTTGCATCATTACGATATTTGTGTTCTGGCTTCAAGAAGCGTCGATGCCCCATGTAACAAAACCTTTTACCATGCCTGAGCCTTCTAGATTGAGTGTTTATGTTACAAGAAGGGCAGGCAAACCGACCATAAGTGCACCATCCTGAGAGATTACCATATGCTGGAAAATCATTTATAGTCCACATGAGAGCTGCTCGCATTTGAAATATCTCCTTAGTAGAGGCATCGTGTGTTTCTACCCTGACGTCCCATAGTTCATTTAACTCTTCTATTAAAGGTTGCAAAAAGACATCAATATTATTGCCAGGCGCTTTTGGTCCAGGAATAAATAAGGACAAAATAAAGAACTCTTGTTTCATACACATCTATGGTGGAAGAATATATGGCATTAAAATCACTGGCCATGTACTGTGAACAGTTCGCATTGTGCCAAATGGATTAAACCCATCAGAAGCTAATCCTAGGAGCAGATTGCGAGGATCTCCAGCAAATTCGGGGTATTTACTATCAAAAAATTTCCAAGCTTCAGAATCTGCAGGATGACGTAAAACTCCATCTTTGTTGCGTTCTTCATGATGCCATCGCATTGCTTTAGAAGTTTCTGAAGACATAAACAATCTCTGTAGCCTTGGTTTTAAAGAAAAATACCTTAGGACCTTGGCTGGAATTTTTTTAGCATCATTTTTCCATCTAGAAGCCCCACAAACTTTGCATTCATTAACATTCTTATTAGCAAACTCTTTTCTAAAAAGCATGCAATCGTTGGGACACGCGTGAATGTTTTCATACTTTAAGCCCAAGCCTTCAACTATGTTTTTGGTCTCATAGAAAGAAGAAGGCAATTTTTCTCCTTCAGGCAACACATTTTTCAATAGTCCAAGAAAAGAATTAAAAGATTCATTTGACCATTTGAACATGCATTTTGTACGATACATATGCAGCAAAAAGGACAGTTCACTATACTTCTTACATCCAGGATATAGTTCGTCATTTGCCTCCTTCATGAGCCGTTCAAACTTATTCACCTCTGGATGAGGCTGATTTCCAGATGGATGAGCAGTATTCTCTTGTACATTTTGCTCCATGCCACCACTTTCATTAATGTCAATATCCATGAACTGTGTGACTCCTCCAAATGCATCATGTATCATTCCTCACATATCATCGCCCCTTAGAGTTGATTGGAGGTGATTAGTTTCTCGAGCATTGTTAGATCCCTTTAGAGACTCCCCATGACAAAACCAAGTATCATATGATGGTATAATACCATTAACTACAAGATGATCATATGTTGTAGCCCGATTTACTTGATGGATGAGCACACACTCCGTACAAGGACATGCAATTTTTTCTTCTTCTTGTTTTTCAGAAAAGGCATGATTTAAAAAATCCACTACTCCATCTAAATATTCTTTACTAACTCTATTACAATACATCTATCTTTTATTTATAGGATTGTCCATGACGTTCAAGATATTCTTATCTTTTGTATAATTGCTGCAAGAGCTAAAAATTTATTAGTAAAAAAGAGGAATTAACAAAAATGTAGTTCAAATATATAAAATAATCATCCGCGAGAAGCCACAAACAGTGAAAATGATACATAACAGAAGTATTTTTCAGGAGGTACAAGTCAGGGGAAGTCTGAGGCCAAGTATGCAAGCAAGATTAAAGGAGCTAAAATACTAATATCTAGAGTATACCTTTAGTTCAGGAAAATCTTCATGAATACATGTATATGTTTTTAGGAAATACTAATATATTAGTAGTAATACCCCGTATACAAAGTAGATTTTGGTTGAAAGCAAAAGTGCACCCCGACCTTCAAATCCTGCATCCGCCTCTGATTCCATATAATACGGGCAGATCTCATATTTTTTATTTGGGGTTAGATAGTGTTTATTTGAATTTTTACGTGTTATTTGATGTTCGCTTAGTAGTTGGCCTTATTCTTTTCCAATGTCAGTTCCTGGATGATAAAAAATCACTAATTCTGAAGATTGTTGAGAGCCAGAACTCTAGGAAACTAAGTGAATGTGTAGAGTAAGTTCAGTAAATAATAAGTTTAAAAGTATGGTGACATTGTTGAAACTTGATCATAGAATATAAATTGGTGAGAATTTTTGCTAACTCTTTTGGTATGGAGAATTCAGAAAAGTAAGTTCAGTATATAATAAGAATTCAGAAATCCTTTTACATCAACAGGATATATATATATATATATATATATATATATATATATATATCATACTCGGGCAAAAAGTTTGAACATGGTTGAATGCATATCTCGACTTCCGGCATTCAACTAAAACATCAATATGCATCAACTGACACTTACAAAATTTCTGGAAAAACACAAAAATAACCGTAGCCTTGAAAACAGAGGAACCCATTCGAAAACAAGAGAGTAACAGAGGAGGAATCAATTCAATCAATTGACTATCAATCTAACAACAATAAGATATCACAAACGACTTAGTAAACATAGAAAAAGCTATATTTTTGCTAATCTGAAAAGGAAATAGTTGGATATCAAAAACCAAAAATCAAAATTGGAACCTGGTAAGCAAAAACTTCTGTCGATTAAGAGCAGAAATTGAAGGAGATGAAGGCTTTCTGCAATAATTGTTGAAACCTACACGAAACAGAAGTTGAAGAAGTTCAGGGCTAAGATTGAAGGAGAAGATTGACAGAGAAACTGATAATAATCGAGCAGCATCAACTCAAAATTATATATAACTCAGATCGAGAATGACCTGGGATGGCCGGAGACCGTGCAGGCGAAGGTTTTTCAGCGATGGTTTCCGGTCAATCGCTCTAATTATAGGCGCGATTTCTCAAATTACAGGCGTCTTTCTATATTGGTTTGGTTTTTCCTATTATTTTTTTAATTGTAGGGTTTTCTAATTGGAGGGAATGTATTTTATTGTCCCAAAAAATTGGAGAGAAAGATTGTACAGAGGGAAAGTTAAAATAATAAAAAATATAATTCAATTAGGGATTTTTAGTGGCAATTGTTTTTTATTGTCGTTAAAAATATATCTTTTAGTGGCTAATGGTTATGTGCCGCCAATATTTCAGCTTAAATAATTCATTAGAGGCAATTACATAATTGCCGCTAAATAATTGCCGCCAAAGACCCTTTTTGTAGTAGTGAGGCCATGCCGAGATAAACTCCACTAGCCTAACGTGGGATTGGAGAAACTAATATATCGATTATTTGGAGAGCGGGAAGCTACCCACAGACCCAAAGGAGTTGAGGGCCCTGCGAACCAAAGCGGCCCGATTTCGATCGAGAAAAACAAAACTCTTTACAGAAGAACTTTTGACGGCACCCTAGCAGTATATTTGGGGCCAGGAGACATGTATAATGTGCTTCGAGAGATCCATGAGGGCACCTGCGGAAACCACTCCGGTGCCGATTCCTTGTCTCAAAAAATAATCAGGGCGGCCTACTATTGGGACAACATGGAGAAGGATACCAAAGAATTCGTCCGCAAGTGCGATAAATGCTAAAGATTAGCCCCAATGATTCACCAACCTGGTGAGCAACTACATTCACTTTTGTCACCATGACCGTTCATGAAATGGGGGATGGACATCATCGGACCTCTACCGATGGCACCACGTAAAGCTAGATTTATTTTATTTATGACTGACTACTTCTCGAAATGGGTTAAAGTGCAGGCCTTCTGTTAGTTTGTATGAGTCCACTAACCAGTAGAGAACCTGGTACTCTACGAGATTCTACTGAGAATGCTAATAAAACTGTACGTAAATAAGGCAGCGGATTTTTACGTAGAAAAATCCCACACAAGGGGATAAAAAACCAAGACCTACACCTCTAGGCTTTTAACTTCACTAACTTGTAAAAACCGATTACAAGCTACTTTTCAATAACTCCATTACAAAGAATTTACTCAACTATCTTGAGGTACTCTTACCATCTAGTTATAAAGGGACGTTAGTGCCATCGAATAGCACTAGTATGTATAACTAAACACCATCTAGTTAGAAAGAACTGTCATACAAGAATAAGAAATCACAAGTATAACTCAAAAGCTTTAAATGATGACCATATTATCAAATAAAGGAGTCATACAACTTTCACATCATTTTTCGTAGTTTTTAGATTGGGGCATTTCACATTATTCATCATTGCTCACAATACCACCGCTATCTTGAGCGGAGTCCGATCTCAACCCGATCGGCTAGGTTGCCTCATTTGAGGTATACGCTTCAATCACAATCTCATTTTTCCTTTTTCCGGAATTTATTCACAAGACCACCGCTATCTTGAGCGAAGTCCGATCTCGGCCCGATCGGTTAGTCCGCCTTGCCAAGGCGTTGTCCCCTTCTCATTAATCATTTCGTTTCATATATATCATTTCATAGGTAGTTGGGGCCACAACTTATCACATCATTCTTGGCACTAGGCTGCATTTTACATTATTCAAAATTTCAATATTAGCTTTGCCATTTAGGACAGTAGGAGCACACAAGAGCAATTTAAATCGTAAGCATGGATAAGACTTCACATAGATGGCACAATATATTCCACTTCAATCTCTATTTAAGGTCTAAGCATTTCAATACATAATTCATACATGTTTCCCCTTTCAAGTTATCAAGATAGCACGTTGATCATGTTGAGACACATCTTTCACGCATATAATGTTACAACACCATTTCATGTAAAATAACAATCAATGCAACAATTCAACTTCAATCTTACCATATTCACACAAACACCGATGAACCTCAATTTCTAAAAGACGGGGTTTTAGCCATACATACCTTATTTAAGCTCTCCTTAAGTTTCTACGACGTTCCTGAAAGTATAGCAATCCCAATATACTTTGAGATACAACAAAATTGAACACAAATTAGGAAGGTATAACTTCAGGAAACTAGCAAGCCTTGCCATTCATGGTTTCAGCTCATTTGAACATTTTATCAAATACTAGTTGAGCCTCTTGATTTCAAATCTTTTTTTACAAGGTTTCTTCATTCCCCAACCCAAACTTTACTTATTTATGTTCAACAATCATCCCACAAACCTAATTTGTACATGCATGTATTCATAATACTATTACACCCAAGAATCATACCTCAATAACCCATCTTATACACCAAACTCGAAATTAAAGTCTAATGTATAGAATCTTACCTGTTAGATGAAGAACATGTGATTGGGTTCTTTGATTCTTGAAGACTTGAGCAAGAGATGGGTGATTATGAAACTAGGTCCCTCCTTTCTCTCTCTATATGCTCTCATTTCTCTCTAAAATTAGTAGGAAATGACCCCAAAATGAACCCCAAAGCCTATATATTAAAATGGGGTCGGGTTATAAAAATAGGAAAAAGTACCCACCGAAATCGGGTCTGCGATTGCAGAATGGACCGCAAATCAAGAATGTGGGCCGCAGAATGCACCACAAAATAGGTGCCCAAAATTGGGCAACACTGGCTCAATTTGCGACAGATCTGCGATCGCAAAGTCAAAAATGCGACAGATTTGCGATCGCAGATTCGACACAGGATCACATTTTTCCAACCTTTGGTAATTTGATCATAACTTTGTGTAGGAATGTCCAAATGACGAATGGTTTGAAGCGTTGGAAACTAAACTCAAAGGCCTTTCATTTGATTGGTTACTAATCACATAAAACCTTATAAATATTTAGATATGCTCGTTCAAAGCATGGACTACTGCAAGTACCTTTGGAATCTTAGCCTATTATGAAATATTTCCCATTTGGCTTACACTTAGGCCTCTCCTTGGACACCACCTTACTTAATATATGACTTATAAACTTTTTTACCAAATCAAATTGATGCCCACCATGTTAATAGCACATAAAATATTATAATTAGCCTACGTGGCACCATGAAATCCTAAATTACTGAGCGAAATTGTTTTGGGGCCTGGCATTCCCCCCCCCCCAGGATCATTCGTCCTCGAATGAGGAGTAGAGTCCGACCTAAACGCTTAATACAATAAATGTCTTTTCTCACCTACCTCAAGTCCCTAAATTTTGACTAACTCCTAAACTTTTCAGAAATTTCGGCAGAGTCTCCTTTGTAACTAGGCCTATCCACCTGCCAGAGAACCACCAAAACCATCTAAAAAACACATCCACAACTCGACAAAGCACCACAATGTATATATCAATAACATGAACCTCAACATTACAAGCACTACATTATCACGATGACACTTGGACATTGATTGCACATTTTTAAATCATAACACCTAGAAGGTACTTTTCAAATCAAAACCAACTGCTATACAATCAAGAGAAAATACCTTATTTCCACAATACTCTCGGCCTTCAATGTGGCCTCTTATACTTATAGGCTTTTCCATAACACATTCACGGAAACAACCCCAACCTTTAAACTTATCTAATAAGGATGACAGCTTGATACCTCGCATAAGCTAACTATCCATTAACATTTACCTCAACAGTTTACACCAGGATGATACACAAATGATCTCCACCTACCTTCTTAGACATAGACATATGAGACATAGATTCATGAGGAATAACTATGGGGAAACATCACACTCCTAGTGCGACCTAATGGGTAATGCGCTTACGTACCCTTCATCATCAATTCACATAACATCTATAGGGGAAATGTTTTGAGAATAACCGGTTCACCCTCCGAAATTCTAAATCTCCATGCGATCACCTAAACTGAACTCGTGGTGACCTTTACGATTACTCTAAGATTTGCTATAATAAATTGACCATAAAGTTACCTACTAAATGTATGTGATCACAGGGTGACTTTGACACGTTTGAACATTTAATACCAAATAGATCCAATACAGTAAAGAGTAACAAAGTTCAAGATTGGGCTAGAATTATTCAGGAATCCATTTATGCGCTGAGCAGAGTATTTCATGAGGTTACATACTAAGAGACACGAGGATTTCTATTAATGATGGTGTCATGGTTTATTCCAGGTGACTACATCAATTAGTAGACAAATAAGGCATAGGGGTAACTCGTACATTGGCAATATGAACCATTAAGGAGGAATATTCAAGCACGTGACCCAATAGTCTTCTGGAGTGTATAGAAAATCCATTTATCAAGAATGAGAATACTATATCACCTTGAATGCGCTATGGGTTTCAAAATACATGAAGTTGAATTACACTCTTAACATTAACTGACACAAGGAATCTATGCCACAAGCCCATAAGGATGAAAAGAAGTTGAACACTTATGAGATTATCATATTTCAGACATCTTAGCTCTTCCTGGTAATTGATAATATATGAGAGAACTAAAGATACGACCACTTGTCTTCCAAATCAATATGCTCATGTTATGTGCAAAAATCTGAAGGCATCTAATCTTAACCTTTCACGAGTGAAACCACATAGCATAGGACATCCTACCATAGGGGTGAAATCATGTATTGGTTATAGGAGTTCCAATGGTTGACGTAATGCTCCGGGAAGAAAGAAAATTAAAGCTCATATCCTCCTTAAGGAGGTGAACTGGCAGGGGTAGCAAAATTTCCCGCACATGAAAATGACGTTTTCAACAATCCTAGAAGCCTAGTGAGTAGTATGCCATGTAACCCATCCAATCCGACCCATTTAAGACTTTTTTTGAAAAAGGGGATGCACTTTTGTTTGAAATCATGGCAATACAAGTTTGAACTTAGGCGAAATATTTACTTTTGGAACCCATGAAACAAGCCCATGTAGCCCTAGAAAATCGATAACAATGGTGAGAAAGTACTTAAAACCATTACGAGTTGGTTTGAAACAAGGCATCAAATTACCAACATGGATAAGGTTGAAAGAATGAGACGTCTTAATGCATTTATCGGGGAAAAATAACCTAGGTTATCTATTCATAGGAACAAGCAGAGCAGGTAAATGGTTGTTAGAAGAACATCTACAAGGAATACCAGCAATATTTATTTATTCTAATAAAAGGAATATGTCCCCATCCTTAATGCTATAAGACTTCCTCTTTGATGCCATAAAACATAAATAAATTTTACAATGAGAGTTATCAGATGAACTATATAGTAGGGTAGCAAAACTAATGAGCACCATTTGGAACCAACAAGCTTAAACTAAGTTGAAGACATTAGAAGTCTATAGTAAAGGGGAATTTACCCACTTTCAGTGTCCTTTTAGAAAATGGGGCTTGTAGAGTACATAAAAGTGAGGTGAATTTAATCGAATCATATAGTTGTATAGCTAGTCGAGAACATGAGATAAGATCGTGTTGAAAAATATGGAGAAATGACACATGATGCAAGGTAAATGAAAGGAAAGTGAGAGAGCCTATGGAAGTAACTTTTACATTATAACCACTAGGAAGGGTGGTAATATAAAACGATTATGAGAAGCTACATTTTTTTATAGAAGATCTCTGTATGAAGTCACGTGATATATAGCTCTAGAATTGTAAGATCCAATTATGTTTAGCAACTCTACTTTATAATGAATCACTACAACACACATCTACACAACCAGCTATTACAAGCCACATTGGGAGATGCTATAAGACTTGACTGAGAGAAGCCTTTGACATATGAATGTGTTACTAGGTGTATTTCACCTTGGTCAACCAAAAACCCAAAAGGCGAGAGTTAGACTGATAAGCAGATCGTTCGACTAGCACATGTGTAGATAATCTATTATCGAAAGGGGATCATTCAATCTCAGCAATTGCATCATGCTATCAACCTTTGATGAACTTGAAGTGAGGTGGGAACCCAATGAGATAGTATAAAATAATCATGGAAGGTTTGCAAATTTTCATATCGAGTTCTCCATGGATTTTGATTTGAGAAATACCCAGATTCTAATGAAAGACAGAAAATAGGAGAAACGGGTGTTGTGCTATAATAACCCCCAAAGGTGTGCTTGGTCTTGACGGAGAGCCTAGTAAGGGTCCTTACGAGAAAGGAAGTGTTACAATGAGTCATAGAAGGATACGTTCTCTCATAGTTATCGAACAAGTGTGGGAAACTAGCACAATGAAATCACTAACTAAGGAACACAATTATCACATGTTGTGGAGGTGTAAAGAGAAAATAAATATTTGTTATGAGCTGGACATACTTCTGCTATATTAACTCCTAACTGCAATACACGACCAGGCCACGAGCAACCACGATACTAGGAATAAAATGAGATACTTACTGCGGAATGTCCCAAATGGACACGAAAGTTATACTAAGATGGCGACACAAGATCTTCCTATGACATGGATGTGAGGATATCAATTTTTAGAGAGACTTTATGCACACGGTGACCATTTCGATTAACACACACTCATGTGATAGGTGTTAAGGTATGCTCTTATGTTACTAGATAGTGAGAAGCTTTCATGATGATATTCGCAAGAGAGTAGATTGACCTGTTCAAACCATATAAGCCATATACATAACTGAGTAAAAGAGTGCCTCGAGAAGGATCGCAACACTGGGATGCTTTACATGGAACTCAATGCCACATAGGTAAACTTTACAACGGTGCATGCATAGGCACAAGTGGGTAGATATTGTCTATTTCAATAAAATATTCTGTAAGAAATTCGTCAGGTATAATACCTTGTTAAGAATTTAGTAAAAGCAAGTCAGAAGTATTAATCCTAGAGTCATAACTCCATTCAAGGACACAATTATAGAACTTAATTCCACAAGAATGTAAATAATAGGATTTGTAATAGAGTGGATTCACGAATAATGCATCTCATTCAAAGAGTCGATACATGCAATGTTTTGTTATTCAACACCTTGTTAGGACCATGTTTATGAGAATTCTTCAATATGGATGTACATATACAACAAGTATATATTTTGATTTGACTCACTTAATGACTTTAGGTTAGTAGGGCAACAACTTAATCGATACTCCTCAACTCTACATCCCTAACGTACGTAGGTAACATACTGATATACTATATGATCTCGTAGTGCAGAGACATTAATAGGAACAAGGGTACTCCCCTTAGCAACAAGTTCTGCCAATCCTTTCATGGCTGGATACATTCTCCTAACAAACTCTTGGGCAATCTCCCTCATATTCAATGGTGGGGGCATTCCCTGTGTTCTGCTTCCAAATTCATAAATTACTCATCTTAAGATTAAGACATAGAATAGAAATTAGCTCCCTATCTTGAGCTCTACTGCACGATCTGGAGTATCAAAGAAGGGTGAATTTCCTAAATGTCCGAATAGCCTCCAACTTATAGATGTGGTCGACTACACTCCGATAAGAAAGAATCTACTAGTCACGGCTCCGAGACATCCTAGGACACTTTAAAGCCTTAGGCTTTGATACCAAGTTTGTCACACCCCAAAAAACGAAGAGCACATCCGGCGCTCAACCGAGTGAACCCGACTGAGCAAGCCTGCTAGGTTTCATTCTACCCAAACCAATTGATGAATAAATAGGAGATGGACTCCGTTAATTATACTTAGTAAGTATTTTATTAACAACTTCCATTTCATTTCCATTAGCACCTTAAATCATAATTATCAAAATATTACAAGTTTTATAAATCTTTGCCAAACATCAATATTTCTACTTTAATTCCAATATCCAACACTACCAAACCTGTCAACAGAGCCTTTAAACACAACTGAAGAATAATGTGATATGGAAATGCCGGTAACAAGGATCCGGCTATACCTCAAATACAAAATACATGATAAACAGATGAAACAGGACCCCGAAACGAAATGGGGCTCACCAAGTCAGCTGAAAGGATGATGCGGCACTAGCTGCGACCAACACTGCCTGCTATAGAAACACCTACATCCATTTAAAGACGTAGCGCCCTCGACAAATGGGACGTTAGTGCCATCGAATAGCACTAGTATGTAAAACTAAATACCATCTAGTTAGAAAGAACTTTCATACAAGAATAAGAAATCACAAGTATAACTCAAAAGCTTTAAACGATCACCACATTATCAAATAAAGGAATCATATAACTTTCACATCATTTTTCATAGTTTTTAGTTTGGGGCATTTCACATTATTCATCATTGCTCACAATACCACCGCTATCTTGAGCAGAGTCCGATCTCGACCCAATTAGCTAGGTTACCTCATTTGAGGCATATGCTTCAATCACAATATCATTTTCCCTTTTTCTGAAATTCATTCACAAGACAACCGTTATCTTGAGCGGAGTCCGATCTTGGCCTGATCGGCTAGGCCGCCTTGCCAAGGCATTGTCCCCTTCGCATTAATCATTTCGTTTTATATATATCATTTCATAGGCGCTTGGGGCCACAACTCATCACATCATTCTTGGCACTAGGCCGCATTTTACATTACTCCAAATTTCAATATTAGCTTTGCCAGTTAGGACATCAGGAGCACACAAGAGCAATTTAAATCGTAAGCATGGATAAGACTTCACATAGATGGCACAATATATTCAGCTTCAATCTCGATTTAAGGTCTAATCATTTCAATACATAATTCATACCTTTGCCCCTTTCAAGTTATCGAGATAGCACGTTGATCATGTTGAGACACATGTTTCATGCATATAATGATACAACACCAATTCATGTAAAATAACAATCAATGCAACAATTCAATTTAAATCTTACCATATTCATACAAACATCGATGAAGCTCAATTTCTAAAAGATGGGGTTTTAGCTATACATACCTTATTTAAGCTCTCCTTAAGTTACTACGACGTTCCGGAAAATCTAGAAATCCCAATCTAGTTTGAGACATAACAAAATTGAACATAAATTAGGAAGGTATTCATAGTTTTAGCTCATTTGAGCATTTTATCAAATACTAGTTGAGCATCTTGATTTCAAATCTTTTTTTACAAGGTTTCCTTTATTCCCCAACTCAAAATTTACTTATTTATGTTTAACAATCTTTCCACAAACCTAATTTGTACATGCATGTATTTATAATGCTATTACACCCAAAGAATCATACCTCAATAACCCATCTTATACCCCAAACTCAAAATTAATGTTTAATGTATAGAACCTTACCTGTTAGATGAAGAACATGTGATTGGGTTCTTTGATTCTTGAAGACTTGAGCAAGAGATGGGTGATTATGAAGCTAGGCCCCTCCTTTCTCTATCTATATTCTCTCATCTCTCTCTAAAATCAGTAGGAAATGACCCCAAAATGAACCTCAAAGCCTATATATTAAAATGGGGTCGGGTTATAAATATATGAAAAATAACCATGGGTAAAACCGGGTCTGCGATCGCAGAATGGACTGCAAAACAAGAATGTGGGCCGCAAAATGCACCACAAAATAGGTGCCCAAAATTGGGCAACACTGGCTCAATTTGCTACAGATCTGTGATCACAAAGTCAAAAATGCGACAGATATGCGATCGCAGATTCGACACAAGATTGCATTTTTCCAGCCTTTTATAATTTGATCATAACTTTGTGTAGCAATGTTCAAATGACGAACGGTTTGAAGCGTAGAAAACTAGGCTCAAAGTCCTTTCACTTTATAGGTTATTCATCACATAAAACCTTATACATATTTAGATATTCTTTCAAATTATGGACTAGTGCAAGTACCTTTGGAATCTTAGTCTATTATGAAATTTTTCCCATTTGGCTTACATTTAGGCCTCTCCTTGGACCCCACTTTACTTAATATATGACTCATACACTTGTTTACCAAATCCAATTTATTCTCACCATGTTAATAGCACATAAAATATTATAATTAGCCTATGTGGCACTACAAAATCCTAAATTACTTAGAGAAATTTTCCGGGGCCTTACAGTTTTCTTTTTTGATTTGCAAGTGTTGAGACGATCAGATCCCTTGAACCAGGTTGTTATACTACAATATACATTACCATGGTGATGTCAATTCACAATGGTGATGTCAAATCTTGGTTAGTACATGTTTCTTCTCAATGGGAAGTGACTGCTATATTGTTTCATGTACAGTTGCAGGCAATCACTTTCTGCAGTTGCTTTCCAGCTGTGTAGTTGACTCATACTTCTGTCAGAGAACCCTAAGGGATCAAGTTCCAACTCTGGTTCTTGTGCACACTGCCCAGATTGTCTTGAGTTGATTAGCTTGAATGATTGTACCAGGCATGCTTTAGGTCCTTTATCTGGTTCTATATAAAAAAGTTTGTTAGATCATCAAAACATGGATTAAAAGACCTTACGCCCATTAATTTCCCCCTTTTTGATGATGACAAACTTTTAACATTGATGACTATTTGACTTAACTAGATAAGGTACTAACAGCCGATATATTCCCCTGACTCTATGCTTCCCCTATTAATTACTTGCTGTAATTTTAGTTTTAATCGATTCTTCCCCCTTTTGGCATCAACAAAAAGACACAGTCAGACAGAAAGGCATAAAGAAGTTTAACAAAGCTAATTCATGCCACATATGTGCACACAACATGATGGAAAAGAGAAGCAAAAGGGAAAACAAGCATTGTACAAGCAAAAGAAGAGCTATTTCATTGATAAGAAATTAGACTGTTTCAACAGGAGCAGCAACGGTGAAATCCAACATGCCACCATAAAAAGACAAACAAAAAGAAAACAACAACCACAGAACATCAGAGCAAAAGATAATTGGCCACTGAGAGGATCCTATGGGGCACTAGAAGAGGGAGGCTTGGAAGAGGAGGAAACAATGGTTGAGAACCAGGTCCATACGGGCATTTGCAGACAACTGTTAGTCAAGCAATTTCTCCCGTAGGTTCTTCATTTGTTTTCTAAGTCCAGAACTTGTCTCATACCTTCCATCTCCAAGATTGTCGGGTCAAACGTGTGACCCCACAAGACTTTTCTGAGTTCTCAAACTCTCTTGCCCAAGACCACTGTCACTTGGAATGGTTTTCATTGAACCAGGTCCTCCCACAGTTTCCCACTTTTGTTTTCTAGACACTTCAACAAACTTCCCATTCTTGCTTGCAACAGCCACAATGTCACCTTCAAACAAATCTTTCTCAACCACAAACTTTTGTAGATCTTTTCATTAAGGAACTAGGTTCCTCCACAGCATCTTTATCAACCTCAACCATTGGAATGTGTTTATCAGCCACAGTTTCCCCCTATTTCATCAACCTCTTCTTCTTTTTCTTAATACTCTGCCTACTCTTCTATAAGGCAGACTCAAAAGCCTCTTTCTTCTACAACCACATGGTTTGTTTCAGCTAAAAGAGAATTAGGTTCTTATGTGATGGTGTCATGAACCAGAGACTCAAAAAGAACCAGAGTCTTCATCCCCTAAGAATGGAGTTTCTTCCCCCTGAGATTTAGGCAGAGGGGAGGATCCTTCATTCATAAGACTCTTAGCAGCGATAGCCATGATATTTAGTGTCGTTTCCTTTTTTGGTGACTCCGTGGGAGCTACTAAGCCTAGAATAGAGGAGTTCAAGTACTGATCGAGATCTTCCTCAGAGACCTCTGACGCCTGAGAAGTAGCACTTCTGGTTTGTTCAAAAAATAGAGGAGAAGTAGGGTTTCCAACATATTGAAGTGAGACAGGGTTTGATAGGGGAGTAGAGGTGACTGGAGATGAGGAGAAAACCGGTGTGGGTACAGTAGTATTAGGGATAGTGAAGAAGTGGGTTTCTGGTGGTGGTGTTAAGGGAGGTGGAGATGTGGGAGTGATGTTGATGGCAGGAGAAGGAGAAGATTGTTCGTTGGCCAAAAATTAAAGAGATGCAAAAGGAGATAATTGTTCAGAACTGCTGAGAGTGTGAGGGTTTTATGGAAGAAAGATCTAATGATGAGATGGAAATACGTAACGTGCAGAGGAAGTGAAAGAATTTTAGAGACAAGACGTGTTACGCAGACTTTGAGAAGTCGGATGATGTGGTAGTTAAATTAATTTTTCTATCCTTTTGAATAAGCATGCAAAAAACACATTACTAATAACCTGTGGTACAGGAACCAGGTTCCTGACCTATTTTTGTAAAAGGGTCTTGCAGCTCTCCTCTGAAGTTCAACACTGTACCTTTAGCTTCTGTGATCATCATGCGTGTTAACCTGCACCGGTATAGATGTGAGTTATGCCAAGTCAGAAAACACTTTAGCCAATTTTACCTTAGTGTGACTATCATAGTCATGTCAGCAGAACTAGGTTCTCAATTAGGTTTATGTAACCCTAGTGCCATCTTATTTCTCAAAGTGTTCCCTGCTCAGAGCTTTGGGGAAGATATCTGCAATTTGATCTTCTGTGCAACAAAATCTTATACAAATAAGACCCTTTTCTAGATTATCGGTTCATCCACAGTGAATGACCACAACACGAGGCAGCTGCAACATATTCTGCTTCAGCTATTGAGAGAGCTACTGAGTTTTGTTTCCTTGTACCCCATGAGATAAAATATTATCCAAGGAAATGAGCCATTCCTGATGTGCTTTTCTGTCCACCAGATAGCCTTCATAATCAGCGTCGGCATAACCAATAAGGTTGAAATTGTCCCCTGAAGGATAGTACAGAACCAAATTCTGTATGCCCTTAAAATATCTCAGAATTCTCTTAGCAGCCTTCAGATGAGATTCCTCCGAATTGAACCTTGCACATAATCCAACACTAAATACAATGTCTAGCCTGCTGGCAGTGAGGTAGAGTAGAGATCCAATAATTCCCCTACTTCCATAACAACCTTTTTCAAGAGCTCTTTGATGCATTTCTGCTGACTTATACACGTTCCCTTTATGGACTGCTTCACTTGAAGACCCAGGAAGACATTCAGTTCCCCCATCATACTCATTTCAAACTCACTTCCCATGAGTTTAGCAAATTCTTCACATAGTAAGTCAGCTGCAGCTCCAAATATGATGTCATCCACATAGATCTGATCAATGAGCAGGTTCCTTTCCCGTTTCTTCAAAGATAATGTATTGTCAATCTTTCCTCTTGTGAAGCCATTTTCCAAGAGAAACTTGGATAGTCTCTTGTACCAGGATCTAGGGGCGTGCTTCAATCCGTACAGTGCCTTATCCAATTTGAATACATGTTCAGGATGTACATGACGTTCAAAACCTGAAGGTAGCTTGATATAGACTTCTTCCTTGAGAAAAACATTCAGAAAGGCATTCTTCACATCCATTTAGAATAAGGTGAATTCCATATGTGATGCAACAACAATGCGAATCCTAATAGCTTTCATGCAAGCTATTGGGGCAAAAGTCTCATCATAATCGATCCCTTCCTCTTGATTGTATCCTTGGACAACAAGCCTTATTTTGTTCCTTGTAGTATTTCCATGTTCATCTAGCTTATTCCTCAATACCCACATGGTCCCTATGATGGTTCTGTCTGATGGTCTAGGTACCAGGTGCCATACCTTATTTCTTTCAAATTGATGTAATTCCTCTTTTTCAGTAATTCAGTCTGCATCCTTCAAGGCTTTCTTGATATTTTTGGGTTCTATTTGGGATAGAAATGCTGAGAATGCTAGGGAATTTTTGATTTTTGATCTTGTCTGAACTCTAGAATCAAAGGGGGTGATTAAATTATCAAGTGGATGGTATCTTTTGTGTTTCCAATTTGGGGCTGAAGTTTGATTGGTAGAGGAACTGGGTAAGTTAAATAGGTTTCCCGCCACTCCTTGTTCTGTTACTTATGGAGTGCCTTGCACTGCATCTCCAACTCTTTTGTCAGCTTCAGTGGTAGTACTCAAAGTACCAGGTTCCTCTTGATAAGTGGCTGAGGATGTTGCATTGTCTTCACCTGTCTCCTTCATCTGACTCATCAGATTAGCCTTCCCCTTTGAAACATCAGATATTTTCCAAGGACCAAAGGTGGTTCATTATCTTTATCATCACTGTTTCCTCCTTTATTAGAGTAGGGTGTCTTGTTGAATAGCACATGAACACTTCCTTCCATACATTATGCCCTTTTGTTGTAGACTTTGTAGGCTTTGCTTTGAGGAGAGTATCCCAAAAGGATTCCTTCATCACCTTTTGCATCAAACTTCCCAAGTTGGTACTTCCCGTTGTTGAGAACATAACATTTTCATCCAAAGGTTCTAAATGAATTATCTTTGGTTTTCTTCCATTGAGCAACTCATAGTGGGTTTTGTCTAGGAGGGACCTGATCATACACCTGTTCACTAGGTAACATGCATGTGCTTATTGCTTTTGCTCAGACTTTCTTGGAGATTCTATTATTGATGAGCATTTCCCATGCCATGTCTTCCAGACTTATGTTCTTTCCTTTAGCAACACCATTTTGCTGTGGAGTACTTGGTGCTGAGGAGTTGTGTGTGATTCTATTTTTTTATGTCACAAGCTTATCAAGTCTGACATTGTTAAATTCTATCATGTGGTTATGTAAGGCCCCAGAAATTTTTTTTCGAGTAATTTAAGATTTCGTCGTGCCAAGGTGGGCTAAATTATTTTATTTCATGTGCAAATAAGGATTTATGATATTATGGATATCAATTGGATATGGTAATAAGTGTATAAGTCTTATTATAAGTGATTTGGGGTCTAAGGAGAGGCCTAAGTCTAAGCCAAGTTGGAAAATTGCATATTAGACGAAATCTGTAAATGAGTGCGCACAATACCTTACTTTGAACGATCATATCTCCCGTTATATATGGAGTTGTGTGATGCACAACCTATCAAATTACCTCTTTGAGTCTAGTTTCCAACTCAACAAACCGTTCGTCATTTGGAGGTGTATACAGAAAGTTATGACCATTTTACTGGGCAGGTGTCACTCGCACGAACTTCGCGCGAACTTTGAAAATTCGCGCGTTTTTCGCGCGTCTGAGGCAGAATACTCAGAAAAACGCGTGGAGTATGCAAAAGTTCGCGCGTCTGGGTGAAAGTTCGCACGCCTGGAAGGCCAAGACCTGCCTAGAGGGTTCCAAATCCATTTTTGGAGCAAGGGCTTGCTCTCTCAAGGGGATTTCGTCCCGAACTTCATCCCTATGATCCAAGGTAAGATTGTTGGAGTATTTTGAGTTGATTACTAATCTTAAAAACTTATATTAACAAGGATTAATCTTGAAAATCCTTAGAATTTCATTCAAATCCTTGAATTTATCAAGAACACCACAAGTG
>MU773325.1:47552-81631 GCA_026770625.1 Nicotiana glauca
TGAGATGGTCATGGTTATCATAAAATATCTTGCATCAGAATGGTGGACTCGCTTAGAGCACAAGTGTTAATAAAAGTTATAAGGGACTAACCATGCAACCGACATGGGTGACACTAAATATCAACTAAAGGATCTAGAGATAGTTCATGTCTACATACAATGGGAAGTGAGAATACCGGTGGTAAACTTGTGGCATTGTAAACTGATTAAACAAGGCATAATGATATTACAAGTTCATGGGAGGCAGACAAATGTGTGGAACAATAAGGCTATTAACTATGCATTATCCGCAAAATGGAATGGGAATGAAAGTTCCAATTAGAAAGAAAAGATCGCACTAGCACATTACCCAGGCCAAAGGGTGATCAATAAGGTAAAGGCAACACAATCTACCCATAGGGCAAATGAAAGGTTTGGAATAGATTGAAAGAGGATGAACACTTGTTACGGACCAGACGTGTTAGCATGGTAACTCCTAAGCCGCAATATCAGGTAACTCTATTGGTAGCTTCAATATGGGGAATGAGGTGAGTTACTCATTAAGGATAGAATCAGGTGGACTAAGTCTTACACTTAAGAGTAAAACCAAAAGTCGTTGTTGAAGAATTGAGGAGGATATAAAGTTTCAGAGAATGCCCTTCTCGAGCCAGTGACCCTTCCTAAATTATATACATATAAAGGTTGTTGATATACGTTTTGAGAAGTGTTTAACCGTAAAGAGGGATCGTGAGAATGTTCACAGGGGAAGTAGTGTGGTTTCTTAAATTTAATAATGCACATGTGGGGAGAAGAGATTGGCTAAGAAAAGTCAGAGCACAATGTTACCTTACATTTGATGCAATGTCGTGCAAGTTAGTGTTATCAGGGTATGTGTGCAAGTTAGCCGGTGTTATTCATTTGAGGCAGAAGGTCATATGAAAAACTCATTCAGTAATGTCTTTTGTGGAGGATTTGGAAGAGTTAGTAGGAATTATTCACATGAGATTGTAACCATATCAGGGAAATTATAGTACAACTCAATTCGTGGGAGGTCTTATGTAAGAGGAATATGATAAAGATGTTCCACTAATGATGCAACGTGTTAAGGTTATAGTTTATGCCTCCAGGCAACTCAAGAATCAAGGAAAAAAAAATCTTAGAAATTGCAGCAGTGGTATTTGAATTGAAGATTTGGCACCATTGTTGGTATAGGGTCCATGTTGATATAGTCACGGACCATAAGAGCCTTCAATATAATTTCAAAAAGAAAGAATTTTATTTGAGGAAGAGAAGATAGTTGGAGTTACTTACGACATCGATATTCTATATCACCCGGAAAAAATCCAATGTTGTGGCGGACTTTGTGGCAAAACATACGAACTGTTAGCAAGTGAAGGCCGAATATTTAAGGCCTAGAGGATTGTTACAAATAGTAGAAACTTCAAATGTGGAAATCGAAAATGATCAATATGGATTTTGTGGTAGATTACCGTGCACTACGCACATGTTTGACTCAATTTGGGTAATTATGGATCAACTCATGAAATTAGCGCACTTCGCGTAAGTCAAATCTACTGACACAGCGGAATTATATGCTGAACTATATTAAAAAAATAGTTAAGTTGCATGGCACTCTAATTTCAATCATTTCAGATCCAGTGGCTCAATTCATGATAAACTTGTCGCTTGTCACTCATAGATTTTTCTTATAACAACAACTTTTATGTTAGTATTCAGGTGGCCCTATTTGAGGCATTGTATGGAAGGAGGTGTAGATCTCCGATTGGATGGTTCGAGGTTGGTGAAGAAAAATTGTTAGGGACATATCTTGCGCGTCAGCCTATGGAAAAAGTTAAAGTCATTCAGGAAAGGATGAAGACTGCTCAAAGTCGACAGAAATCCTATGCGGACATTCGTCGAAGAGACTTGGAATTTCAAGTTGACGATTGGGTATTCTTGAGGCTATCTCCTATGAAGGGAGTCATGCGATTCGGGAAGAAAGGGAAGTTGAGTCCTAGATATGTTGGGCCATATCGAGTCGCTCAAAGGATAGGACAAGTGGCTTATAGGCTGGAAATTGCCCCTTGAAATGTCATTATTACACCCGGTGTTCCATGTGTCTATGTTGAATAAAGTAGTTGGGGATCCATCCACCATCATGCCTACTGATACTATTGAGGTGAGTGAAGACTTATCGTATGAAGAGGTTCCAGTTTCTATTCCTGATAGGCAAGTCCGAAAATTGAGAAACAAGGAAATTGCTTCAGTTAAAGTATTGTGGCGAAATCAACAAGTTGAGGAAGCCACGTGGGAAGCGAGAAAAAAAAATGAAAGAGAAATATCCCCAACTATTCGAACAAGTCTAGTAGTTGCAAACGATTGTCTTCAAGCAATTTGAGGTAGTGTTCAGATTTTTGCAAAGGCACCCCATTTTCCCGAAATTGCCTTATTATTGTAACTTCCCAATGTATGCCAGATTGCAAATGTTGTTGCTATTTGGGTAATGTGCAACCCTTGAAGTAAATGAAAGTTTTGTGAAACTTATGTGTTAGGTAAATGATTAATGATAGTGTAGATTGGTAATGGTTAATTGAAGTATTTCTGGCATGTAAAAGTGATTGGAATGTATGGGGCTCATTGAAGTGACCCAGTTGTGTGCAAGTAAATGACATTGGTTGAACCATGTGCAATTTGTGGTGTAAAGTGAATGATCTACGTGTAAGTTGTTTAAAGTGTATGAATATGTACAAGTTATCTAGGAGATGAATTGTATACCAGTTGTAGGGATAACAGAAACTGTGTAATGGTCTTGGAAATATGTTTCAGGGGCTCTCTGACAGGTAGATAGGCCTAATTACAAAGGAAACTCTGGCAAAAATTTTCGAAAATTTATGGAGTTAGCCAAATTCGTGGCTATTGATATATTTCATGATGTGAACAAGCCGAAGTTACATAAGTATGGCTAGTGAACGGGCGTCAATCCTCATTCGAGGACGAATGATCCTAAGGGGGGGAGAATGTAAGGCCCCGGAAAAATTTTTTCGAGTAATTTAAGATTTCGTCGTGCCAAGGTGGGCTAAATTATTTTATTTCGTGTGCAAATAAGGATTTATGATATTATGGATATCAATTGGATATGGTAATAAGTGTATAAGTCTTATTATAAGTGATTTGGGGTCTAAGGAGAGGCCTAAGTCTAAGCCAAGTTAGAAAATTGCATATTAGACGAAATCTGTAAATGAGTGCGCACAATACCTTACTTTGAATGATCATATATCCCGTTATATATGGCTTTGTGTGATGCACAACCTATCAAATTAAAACCCTTTGAGTCTAGTTTCCAACTCAACAAACCGTTCATCATTTGGAGGTGTATACAGAAAGTTATGACCATTTTACTAGGCAGGTGTCACTCGCGCGAACTTCGCGCGAACTTTGAAACTTCGCACGTTTTTCGCGCGTCCGAGGCAGAATACTCAGAAAAACGCGGGAATTATGCAAAAGTTCGCGCGTCTGGGCGAAAATTCGCGTGCCTGGAAGGTTTTAATACCCCAAGACCGGCCTAGAGGGTTCCAAATCCATTTTTGGAGCAAGGGCTTGCTCTCTCAAGGGGATTTCGTCCCGAACTTCATCCCTATGATCCAAGGTAAGNCATTGGTTAAGTTCCTAGTATTCATAGAGGCTCTGTAGACACAATGTGGGTGGTGTACAAAAGTATTTTTGGGTAGTAATCGTACGGTTCAGAATCGTGGTCCACGTTAGTAAATGTTGTATGTATTTTGCAAGTACTTGGTATCAAATGTTGAAAATGATAAAAAGGAGAAATGAACTCAAGTTGTAAGTTTATGCTTGAGTCTTAAATTTCTATTTCAAAAGAATAATGTATATTGTAATCACGGGGTAACACGTGGGATAGGAAAGGCAATTCCAGGTCCACTTGACTGGGGTCCTCCAGTTGAGCGCCGGTCGTGTCCCTCGGTTTTGGAGCGTGACAAACTTGGTATCAGAGCTTAAGGTTTTAAAGTGTCCTAGGATGTCTCGGAGCCGTGTCTAGTAGAGTCCTTCTTATCGGTGTGTTGTCGACCACATCTATAAGTTGGAGGCTACATGGACATTTAGGAATGCTACCCTTCTTCAACTCTCCAGATCGTGCGATAAAGCTTGACTATAAGATTATTTTCTTACTCATGCGTTGAGATTCAAGGTAAGTTTAAATGCTCTTTCATCTATTTCAAGTAATGTTGTCATATATAATGACCAATGGGAAAAGACATGGATATTAAGGAGATGACACATGTATCTTGTTGAACAAATGGTATGGATATATAGTATAAGTACATAGTACCATAAGTATACTTTATTTGAAAAAGTATTAAAAGTGATTACCCGCCCAAAGAGGCATTGATTTGATAAATGAGACGAAAGTTTGAATAACACACGTGGATAGTGCGAGAACTATGTAAATGATCCTAAGGTGTGAAAGAATATTGGTTATATAAGCACGTGATATATGAGAGAATGACCAAGAGATTAATGATGAGAGCTGTAAGTCTCTCACATGAGGTAAGAAGTTATGAAATGAGACTTAATTGAACCCAAGGTGAGAAGACCCTTGTACTACAAACTTTATAAGGACCCAGAAATGTACGAAGTTGTATTACACTCATAAAGGATATTGACATGAGAAATTGGAATCCCAGACCTGTGTGGCTGAATGAGAGTAGAGAACTTATGAGATTAATACTACGGTGACTTAAATCTCCCTAATAGTCGGATATATATATGAGGGATAGATATATGAGATATATGTCCCTAATGTTTCTAAATTCAAGACTTGTGTCAAAATCCAGGACATTCGCCCCAAGTGGGGGAGGAAGGGTCGTCATGAGGCCACTTGAATACAATGAAACAAGAGTGAGACCATGTAGCTATGATGTTTGAATATTTTGATGAAGACATGCGTGGTCTAGAAAAGAGATAATGGGTAACATGACTCTCTGAAAAGATATGCTAATAATAGACAACTAGTACCCCAAGAAGGTGGAAGGTTAAGGAAGGTAAATTCTTCACACATGGCAATGTGAATGATAGGGTCAACGATTCTAGAAAATAAAAGTATGCTTGTAAAGGGATTTTATACTTGTTAGAAGGTCAGGAGCAATGGAACCTAAGGAAGTACCATATGTCAAATGTGAAAGATTGCAAGTTTTTTTTTTAGAATGGGCTAATCATAGATTTGTGATTTAACCAAAGTTTCAGGACATTAAGAAAGGCAGAACAAGTGGGAGAAATANATATGTCTTGAATATTGTTGGCTAAGTTTTACCAATATATTGGTATAAGTAATTGTCAATAAACCAAATGTGATTGTGAAAGTGTTATGTGGTAAGAGTTGAGAAACAAATGATGGAAGGAAATCATAAATGATGCAATTGGAACAACTGTGGTAATAACATATTTGGCTTGTTGTGGGAAATTATTGTGGTGACTTAAATTGCATATGAGTTGTTGAATATGATGGAAATGGTATTGACAGCTACAGAAATTCTTGTGAATTGTTGTGGTTGCTCTTTTAGAATTATTGTTACTGTTCTATGTGAATTGTTGTTGTTGTGTTGTTTATGAATTGTGACTTGTTCGGTGGGATCGGGTTGCGCGCCGCAACACGAAGTAATAAGGTGTGGGTTGTGGGGATAAGGGTGGCCGAGGTAATAAGGGTGGCCGAGGTAATAAGGATGGAAAAATGATTGAAATTACTACTGAAATGAAATTATGAACAAGATTGTGAAATCATCAGTGGAAAAGTGATCGAAATCACTATTGAAATGAAATTATGAAAAAGATTGTGAAATCATTGATGTGAAAATGTTGAAGGGGAAAAAGGAGAGATTGTAAACTTGTTTGGCTTGATTGTACCTTTCATGTGTATTTGATTGTTGATTCTATTACTGATCGTTACCTGTGTATGGTTTGAGTTTACTTAGGGTAAAGTTTGTTCATACATACCAGTACAATTCAAATGTACTGACGTCCCTTTTGCCGGGGGCGCTACATTCGTGTTATGATTGTAGGTGGATCTATAGCAGGTACTCCAGTCCACCGACAGTAGCACTCCTCTCCATCCCATCAGTTGCATTGGTGAGCCCCACTTCCTCTTGGGGTCATGTGTGGTTCATGCCACCTTCTTTTGAGTTTATTGTGTATTGTAAGGTATAGCCGGGGCCTTGTCGCCGGCAAGTATTGGTTAAGTTCCTAGTATTCATAGAGGCTCCGTAGACACAATGTGGGTGGTGTACAAAAGTATTTTTGGGTAGTAATGGTACGGTTCAGAATCGTGGTCCACGTTAGTAAATGTTGTATGTATTTTGCAAGTACTTGGTATCAAATGTTGAAAATGATAAAAAGGAGAAATGAACTCAAGTTGTAAGTTTATGCTTAAGTCTTAAATTTCTATTTCAAAAGAATAATGTATATTGTAATCACGGGGTAACACGTGGGATAGGAAAGGAAATTCCAGGTCCACTTGACTGGGGTCCTCCGGTTGAGCGCCGGTCGTGTCCCTCGGTTTTGGGGCGTGACAGGTTAGATCTGATCCATTCTCCATTCAATTGAATCTTCTTGAAAAGGACCATTAAAACCTCGAGAGTCTCAACTTTTGTCCTTAGAAACAGTGTCTAAGTGAATCTTGAGTAATCATCCACAATCCCAAAGATATACCTTTTTTCACTCCTGCTCAATGTTCCCATAGGAATTGCATGGTCGGTGTTCTTTGAATTTGACAGACCATGGACTAGGTCCTTCTTCATCAATATATCCAGAAGTGAGAACTTGTATCCCCCAATCCTTTATGCCAAGTCTTCGAATCATTATCAAATGCATTCAAGCAGCTCATATCACCAACTTAGACACGAATTTCTACCTTGTTTTCTTCCCCATACCTAGAATGTATCCCTTCTTTCCGTTTTCCAAAGGGTACATCCCCTCCTTGCAGGGTTTTCAGTGAGAGAAAATCCATGGTATTTCCAGTCATGTGCTTTGAACATATACTTTCTATGATCCATTGCAGTACGCTTCCTCTCACAGTTCCCTATACATCTAAATTATAGGTTAGATTTAGGAACCCAAACTAGTTTGGGTCCCTTGTTATGATAAAAAGGATGAATGAGAGCTTTTTTAGTCCATGCAGGCAGTACTCGTTTTTTGCGAGTGGTACCTGGTCCCTCTTTCGTGGTTATTTTTTCAGCAAACACTTTACTTTTTTGTACAGATTAAACCCTGGCTTGGCAATTTTCTTTGAAGTGCCCGTTGTTCCCACAGTGGGTACAAAGCCAGTTATCAGGAACTGTGACGTACTTGTTGTGAGGGTTGTAAGGAGTTTTCTCCTTTTGGAACCCGATTCCCTACTTGTTTCCACTATTGTTGAAGTGCATGGCAGTGACAACATCTGAGGACCAGGTCCACTTGAGAGATTTTTAAAGATCACTTTTTACTTTCTTCAATTCAGCTTGAAGTTGCCTATTTTTCTAAAGTTCACCACATATCCTAGTTCTAGTAGCTTTCAACTTATTTTCAAGCCTAATGTGTTCCTCACTGGCTATCTCCTTTCCTTTTCCAGAATTTTCAGGTTTTGACTTAGTCTCCGGTCTCTCTATTGTTTCCCTTAGGTCTGCAATTACTGTTAAGAGATGATTTCTTTCTTCTTTGAGGTTTTGAATAGTTTCCTTATGGTCGATAACAACAGCCACTAAATTATCTCTAGTTTGTTCAGCTTTTCCTAGTTCTAAGATCACGGAATCCCTATCCACCACAAGACTATGATAGGCATCAATCAATACACTAGCTAAAGACATGAGTTTCTTAAGAGAGTGGGATTTCAGATTTCTCTGAACATCTCTGAAATTTACCTTCTTGTTGTCATCGTCTTCATCATTATCTGGTTGTGCCATCAATGCAAAAGTTGAGTCATATTCATTTTCCTCGCCTACACTAGCCATCATGAAGTTATCACCAGTATCGGTTTCATCTTCAGACTCACCAAAGGAGTCTACTCATGATGCAAGAGCCTGTTTCACCATGTTGCAAGCATATCTCTTTTTCTTGAAGTCCTTGAAGGGAATTAGGTTCCTCTTAGCTGTTTTTTCAAGCTTATTCTTAAAGAACTCTTGCTTCAAGAGAGGAATATCTTTGAGGAAGTGTCCAGGCTTTCCACACTTATGACAGAGATCATAGGTTTTTGGTTTGCTGGAGCTGCCCCTTTTTAGCATTTCTCCATTTATTCCGACCATCTTCTAAAATCTTTTGGTTAGGTAAGTCATGTCACTATTTTCCTTACTTGAGTCATTTCTATCGGTTTCGAGCACCAGGTTCTTGTCATTTAAAATAGAAGTTCTTCCAGTACCTTTTTCAAAATTTGGTGGAGCATCCATAAGGATCCTTTCTAGGTGTTAACATTTTAGAAAGAACCCGCTCTAATTTCAATTGTTAGTTTATATGAATCCACCAACCAGTAGAGAACCTGTTCCTCTACGAGATTCTGCTGAGAATGCCAATAAAATTATACGTAAATAAGGCAGAGGATTTTTATGTGGAAAAATCCCACACAAGGTGATAAAAAAACCACGACCTGCACCTCTAGGATTTTAAGTTCACTAACTTGTAAAAATCGATTACAAGCCACTTTGCAATGACTTCATTACAAAGAATTTACTCAACTAACTTGTGATACTCTTACCACAAACCACTTTGTGACTCCCTAGTTACAAAGACTTCTACTAACTTGTGATGCTCTCACCACAAGCCACTTTGTCACTCTACAGTTACAGAGGCTTTTGGCTTATGACTAAACCTAGTAACAACATAATCTTTGAGAGTTTACGAATTTTACAAAAGGTTTCCTAATCAACGCTTCTAAGAAAGCAGGATAGGAGATACAATGAAGAACACATAACAAAGACTCAAAAAACCTAAGGACTTAAAATATCTTTAATCTTGGATCAGGTCCTTGAGGTTACTGCAGCTTTATTCTTGAGAGAGTCTCTTCCTAGCACTTGAGAGAAGGTTTTATTTTTTTATTTGTAAGTGTTGATCCGATCAGATCCCTTGCACCAGGTTGTTATACTACAAAAAACATTACCATGGTGATGTCAATTCACAATGGTGATGTCAAATCTTGGTTAGTACATGTTTCTTCTCAATGGGAAGTGACTGCTATACTGTTGCATGTACAGTTGCATGCAGTCACTTTCTGCAGTTGCTTTCCAGCTGTGTAGTTGACTCATACTTCTGTCAGAGAACCCTAAGGGATCAAGTTCCTACTCTGGTTCTTGTGCACACTGCCCAGATTATCTTGAGTTGATTAGCTTGAATGATTGTACCAGGCATGCTTCAAGTCCTTTATCTAGTTCTATACAGAAAGTTTGTTAGATCATCAAAACATGGATAAAAGACCTTAAGCCCATCACCTTAGAAAGATAAGAGAAAAAAAAGTCATTAAGTTCATCTGGGACCACATCTTGTGCCGATTCGGAATTCCTTTCGAGATAACGTGCGATAACGGGAAGCAATTCGTTGGAAGCAAAGTGACTCAGTTCCTCGAGGACCACAAAATCAAAAGGATCCTATCGACGCCCTACCACCCGTGTGCAAACGGACAAGCCGAGTCCATAAACAAAACCATCATTCAAAACTTAAAGAAGAAGTTGGAAAGTGCAAAGGGAAGATGTAGAGAAATATTAACCGAAGTGCTCTGGGCATATGGAACAACTCCAAAATCCAGCACAGGGGAAACACCTTTCTCCCTGGTATATGGCGCCGAGGATTTGATACCGGTCAAAGTCGGGAACCTACCACCAGATTCTGACACACCACCAAGAGCTCGAACAATGAGGCCATGACTATTGCTCTCGAACTATTATATGAAAAGCGAGAAGCCTCACTAGTCAGAATGGCCGCACAAAAATAGAGAATCGAAAGATACTACAACCGAAGAACAAATCTTCGATATTTTGGAATCGGGGACTTAGTCCTAAGGAAAGTCACCTGGAATACTCAAAATCCTAATGAAGGAAAGCTAGGTCAGAAATGGGAAGGACCGTATCGCGTCCTCGGCGTAGTCGGCAAAGGGTCCTACAAACTCGACACCGTGGAAGGCGAGCAGCTTCCAAGAAATTGGAATATATCAATGTTCAAACGCTACTACTGCTAAAATCTCAAAGGCCTTAGGTTTCAAAGGCATTCATTTCACTCCTTTCCTTCGATCCTGTTTTTTATCCCAAAAGAGGGTTTTTTCACCGACAAGATTTTTAACGAGGCAACATCTATATGTCACGTAAGGAAGACCCAAAAAATATTCAAGGCTTCTCTTCAATCAACCTTCAATACTAGGCGGCATCCCCCCGGAAGGTCGCCTCCTCAGAGGAGCCGGGACACACTAAATAGGGTCCCGATAGGAAAATGATGTACCAGGCCAAACGGTCAAACGAACTGTGCCCGTTAGAACAACTGAGCCCCTGATAGCAAGAACATGTATACTTGTACCAAGTAATCAAAAAATATTTTCCCCTCCGTCAAAGCGTTACACGTGCCGAAGAATTTTGCTATTTTTTTTACAAAAATGGCTCTAGAAGCCAAAAACGTCCCGAACACTCAGGGACTGGCATCAAAACTCAAAGCCATATGACCACGGGGTCTAAAGCTTAGAACTCGTAAGCCTCCAATGAGGCAATATCAGGTTAACAAAAATGGCTCCAGGGCCAAAAATGTCCCGAACACTCGGGGACTGACATCCTGAACACTCGAGGACTGGCATTAAGAAGCCTTCAAGTTTACAAAAACTGCTCCATAAGCCAAAATCGTCCCGAACACTCGGGGACTAGCGTCAAAAACTTGAAGCTAAGCCCTCGATAAGGAAACATTAAGATCGCAAAAATGGCTCCAGAAGCGAAAAAATATCCCGAACACTCGGGGACTGACATTGAAAACTCAAGGCCGCATGACCTCCGGGTCGGAAACTCCAAACTCGTAAGCCCTCAATGAAGCAATACCAAGTTTACAAGGAATGCCTCCCGAGCCAAGAAACTTTCGATGACTCGTGGACTGCATTCAACTGCCACCCCCATCGATTTGTCAAAAACCCGAGGCAATAAGGCCCCATGCAGGCAACCTTGAATATGTAAGACCTTCATAAGGCAATATCAAAACTGTAATACCTCAAAGGCATGTAAAAATTCATAAGAACTTCATAAGGCAATATCAAATCTATAAGACCTTCATAAGGCAATATCAAATCTATAAGACCTCAAGCGAGGCATGAACCACACTTGTACTAAGTAACCAAAACTGTAAGACCACAAAGGCATGTAAAAATTTATAAGTCCTTACAAAAGGCATAATCCTGATCTTAAAGTTAAGGCTATACATCAAACTTATAATACCCCTAAAAAGGCATACCCTTGATATAGATGCTGAAACTACTTAACTCGAGGACTAAAAGGCTCCGGCCAAACACAATGACTATGGTCACAAGGCTATACCATCCAAACTAATGCGACTCGGGTATGCTCGAACGTCGCAATAAAATCATAGGCCTTCAATTACTTCGAAAGTACTTCGAAAAGAACTGGTTAAAATAGGCTATCCTCGACATAGGCAAAAGGGCTTCGACCATGCCATCTCCAAAACTATAGGCTTCGAAACACTCAACCACCTAGCAAATCCTCCCAAGGTGCTCCTTCATCGCAACATAACGACTCACAATCGAGGTTTTTATCGAACCGTCGAAGAGCAGGCAAACACAATTTCAAACCTTAACGAGGGAAGAATAAAGCCTATATTAGAGGTCGTACCGACCCAATGCGTAAGAGCCACTGTTGCCAGCCCATGTGAAAGGTCGTACTGACCTAAAGCGTAAGAGCCACTACCGCCAGCTCATGCAAAAGGTCGTACTGACCTAAAGCGTAAGAGCCACTGCCACCAGCTCTTGTAAAAGTCGTACCGACCTAAAGTGTAAGAGCCACTGCTGCTAGCCCATGTAAAAGGTCGTACCGACCAATCGCGTAAGAGCCTAAAGGCCAACTTTTAATTCAAAAACTTAAGGGTCAATAAGCTCGAGTCGAAACCCGACTCAAAGTGAACCCGAAACAGCTAACTGAATATGCCTAAGAGCAAAAGCATAAGAGCTTAAATGTTGGCTTATACTAAAAGGTCGCACCGACTAGATGTGTAAGAGCCTACATGCTAGCCTAACGAACCCTAGGGCTATACTATAAACCTAAGGGTTCTTTTTATCTGAAAATTAGTTCACGTGGCTAATAACTGACAAACATCGAAGCAAAGGGAAGCGTATGAAAAATGAAACCGCAAGGCTTCCTTTTATACATAGATGCGAAAAAATACAAGCTTCATTTATAATTCTCTTGGAAAGAACTATACACATAATCGGAAAAGGAAGGCCTAATCTACATCCCCCTCAGGGACTATGTACCGTCGAACTCCTACAATGGCAATCGAATGATCGTTTCTTTCTTCCACCATTCTCACTCCCTCATCATCCTTAAAAACATAACCAGAAATTCACTCTTCTACTTTTCCCAATGCTACTTCACCCACACCTGGTCCCTCCTCACTTCCTATTATTTTTTCTTTTATATCAAACTCTGTCTTCCTTCCATGTGTTGAAAACCCCATGTATTCTCATTCCTCTGATCTTACCAAAGAACACTCAGGAAGTGTTCCATCTCAGGTGTCAGAGGTCTTTGAGGATGATCCTGATCAGTATCTGAACTCCTCCATTTGGACTTAGTGGCTCTCTCAGAGTCACCAGAAAAGGAAGCAACACACAATATCATGGCTATTGCTGCTGAGAGTCTGTTGAATGAAGGAGTCTATCCTTTGTCTGAGTATCATGGGGAATAAACTCCATTCCTAGGAGATGAAAGAACCACGACACTCTTCGTGTCTCTTGTCCATGAAACAGTCACAGAAAAACCTGTTGGAGGACCTGATTCTCTTTCAAATAAATTAACTTAAGAACCTGTTGTTTATCCTAAACCCTTAAAATTCTCTTCCAAGTTACCCACTTCCAGGTTGCAGCAGAAATAGGCATTCGAGTTTACCTTGCAGAAAGGTAAGAGGAGTGTCAAAACAAAAAGAAAGAGGTCAATGAAGCAAGGGGAGTTTGTGACTAACAAAAGAATTTAAATGACTGAGGTTGTCAAGATGCTCTAGAGGAACTTGGTTCCCTAGTAAAACGATCTCTAAAAATTCAGAAGTCTGTGGATGGAGATTCTGATGACGTTATTGAAAAACAAAGTGAAACATCCGTGAAGGGTAGTAGTAAGTCTAAGAAGAGTGTAGCTGAGCAAGCTATGTCTAAAGGAGATACTGTGGGGTTTGTAAGTTGGAAAGGGAAATCGGTTGAAGACTCTAGAAAATGAAAATGGGAAACTATTAGGGAACCTGGTTCTCTAAAGACCGTACCTAGTGATAGTGGTCTTTGGCAGAAGAGATTGAGAACTCAGAAAGTCTTGTGGGGTCGTATGTTTAATCCGGCAATCTCAGAGATGGCAGGTATAAGGAAAATTTTGGAGTAGTGGAATTTCAGCAATAAGAGCACTTGTTTTAGGAGACCATGCCTATGGTGTACGAAGATGCGGTAAAAAATTTCTATGCATCTCTCTTCACTGTTGAGGGGATCACATCTGTGTGCTAGTAAATAGAGTAGACATTGTACTTGATGCTTCAACATTGGGGAAGGTTCTCCAAATTCCATGTGAAGTAATTCCTCAGTCAAAGGTATCTATGGTGCTAATATTAGGATAGCTATCATGAAAGAGCAAGTTATTCATCAGGGGGAACAGGTACATAAAAAATTGCTACTTCCCAAGTATCAGCTTCTCTTTGAGCTGGTTAATAAGGTGCTTTTACCTCGCTCTGAGAGGCAGTCTATTGCTACAAAGTCTGATCTAGTTCTAATGGAAGCTCTTAATGAGTTTGTCCCGATCAACCTGCCAGCAATCATGATAGATCATATGCAAAAGGTGGCAAACTTTAAAGGTGGGAATCATGGGCTTCCATATGGATTTCTCCTTACTCAAGTGTTTAAGTTTTACAAGGTTCCCTTGGGTAATCCCAGAGTGGTCACACACAAGCAAACCTTATCTAAAACTACTCTGGAAGAATGTGAGTGTGTAGAAAAGGTTGGTGGAAACATTTTGACTATTTTTCAGCTGATCAATGCTCAAAATGTTGCTTCTGAAGAGATTAGATGATTGAGGGCTCAGAACGCCATACTAGAAACTCAGCTCAGTCATGCTGTTAAAGGACCCAGTATTATAAATTCCACAAATGAAATAGTTGACCACTTGAAAAAAGAAAATGATAAGTTTCGTGCACAACTGCATGAGGAATAGCTGTCTGGAAATGCCTGACTAGACCTGGTTCTCAAGACACTTGCTGCTTTCCTTCCCCAGTCTTCCTCTTCTAGTACCCCTTAGATTCCTCCTAGTGACCAGTTATCTTATGTTATGATGTTTTGTGGCTGCTGTTTCTATTTTTGTTTATCCTTTTGCTGCTGGCATGCTGGATTTCGCTATTACTGCTCGTGTTTTGCTCAGTCCATTGTTCATATCAATGATACAACTCCTATTTTTGCTTGTACATTGTTATTTTCCTTTGGCTTCTCTTTTCTATCATATTATGTACACATATATGGCATGGGTTGGTTGTGCTGGACTTCTTTATGTTATTTGCCTGCTTGTGTATTTTTAATGATTCCAAAAGGGGGAAGATTGTGTCGTGTGATTGAAACGGGGGACCTAATTAAGGGGGAATCAAAAGCAAAACGTCAGGGGGAACTTGGTGACCAATTGATTGAAACTGGGGATTTGATTGAGGAGAAACTTTAGGTAGTTCCCGGTACCTCATCTGGTTATTTATGATCTAATTAGATACTATCAATGCCTAAGTTTGTCATCATCAAAAAATGGGAAATTGATGGGTTCTCAATGTCTTCATCTTATGTTTCTTGTGTTTTGATGATCTAACAAACTTACTATTAAGAGCCAGATAGGGAACTTGACTCACTTGGTACACATTTCAAATGAAAGAAGTTTAGTCTGAACTCCAGCTAATGAACTACTACAAAGAGGAATACGATAGGGACCTGATCCCTTGGTGCTCTCTGGCAGAACTACAAGTCAACAACTCGAACACAATTACAGAGAGTGACTGCCTGCTACTGTTTACGCGATAGTGCAACAGTCATTTCCCATTGAAGAGGCTTGTACTAAGAATTGACATCATCCTTGTGATGTCTTTGGCAGTCTAACAACATGATGCAAGGTACAAGATACCTACTTGAGCATTTAGTGATATTCTCTCAAGCATTAAAAGAGTCAATCCATCATTGAAGTCGCAAGTGTGTCAATAACAAAACTCCACTAAAGGATCAGTTTCATAATGAGTCTATATGTATCCGTAGTTGAGTTGTAATCTTGTTATTTGCTCTTCATTGTAACTCCTATCTTGCTTTCTTAGAAGCTGTGTTTTAGGAAACCCAAAAAATCACAAACCTTCTAAGTTTGTGTTATGACTAGAGTCGGTCATAGGTTAAAGTCTTTGTAACTGGTTTGTGACAAAGTGGCTTGTGGTAAGTGTACTACAAGTTAGTTGAGTTAAAGTCTTTGTAATAGAGTCATTACAAAGTAGCTTATAATAGTGTAATTACAAGTTAGTGAAGTATAAAGCCTACGAGTGTAGGTGGTAGTTTTTGTCCCCTTGAGTGGGATTTTTCCACCTAAAAATCCCATGTCTTTTTTACTTACTACTTCCTAGTATTGTTAGTGGAAAATGATAGAGAACCAGTTGCTCTATAGTTTGGTAGACTCATATAAATTAACATAGAGGAATCCTCAAAAAAGAGAAGACAAACCTATATATAGAAGCAAGTGGTGACAGTCTGCTCGCCTCAATGACCAATTAAAAATACTGGCTAAGCCATTATCACTCTGGTAAGATGTACCGGCATGATCACCTCGATCATTTTATAACCATGTCATACAATTTATGCGGTCATACGACATTTCGAGGATAAAAAACCCCTGCATCCACAAGCCTCGAGATGGTACCCGATATCGAGGACTTCTATCAAAAGGAAGACAGGCTCTAAGGAGCCATTGATATCATTACAAGCCTCAAGATGGTACCCGATCTCGAGGACCTTTGTCAAAAAAGAAGATAGGCTACAAGGAGCCATTGATATCGCTACAAGCCTCGAGATGGTACCCGATCTCGAGGAACTCTGTCAAAAAGAAGATAAGTTCTAAAAACATGCTTATATGGGCTTGGCCTCGAGGTGGTACCCTACGTCGAGGATTTATGCTATTGCAAGTACGGTTCATTTGTCCAATCCTCCGGCTCCGAGCTACCTGAGCCTGAGCCAAGTTTCGCTCAAAAACTACTGTTGATACCCAATTTTTTCTTACATACTTTTTACACTCAAAAAATTCTTAAAATAGCATGTACATGCATATATAAGCATGTCTAAAAGTTTTGGTATTTTTCCTTTAATTTTAAAAGATTTTTAAATCAATTTATTGTCTATTTTTACACTACAAAATTCAATAATTATTCCCAAACTAGCATTTTTGGTGAATAATTTATTTTATTCTCATATTTATACTAAGATATAATTAAAGTAATTTTTGCATATTTTTTATACATTTGTTTCGTATTTTTAAGCTAAATTGCATATGATTGCAATTATAACCTATTTTACGATTAACATCATTTTATAATCATAAAACCACTTTTATTATTTTTACATTAATATTTATATGTTATTAATTAGTCCAGTACCTTTAATTTATTTTCAAATCATTTTTTACTTTTTTGTAAAAATAATAAAATGTGAAAATTGGCTATTTAACAAACAACCCCATTTGCATTTTTCAATTATAGCCCCAATTTAACCCCACCCCATCAGATTGTAATTAATGGCCTAATAGCCCATCTGAACCAACCCAGCCCAATCCCTGATTGACCCGGTCCACTCCCGTTTTAATTTGAGCCGTTGATCAAATGAGATCAATGACCTAGATTTAATTGCCTTAATTAAACCCTCACCTACCCCTTTCCCCCGTCTCATTTTCAAGACTCCTCATCTCTCTCTATCTCTTATTCTCTCTCTATCTATCTGGTACTCTCTAGAAGCCCTTTGGCTTCTCCCCTCAGACGGGGTTTGTTCACCTTCTCCGACCAGTTCTCTCACCGGAACCTATGGATCCTAACTACCTCTTGGTCATCTACCCGCTTCTCAACCACTCAGCGATATTCTAGGCTCCTCAGATGAACCTGGAGCGCTTCACTCACCTCCCCTATGGGTCTCTTGCCATTTTCCGGCCAATCCCCAGCCGTTTGAGTAAGTTTGTAGTATCTCCGGCTAAATCTATGCCATTCATGAGGTTTGGCCTCCTTTCTGGGTTCCACGAAACCCTAGTTCTCTATATTCTGGGTTTTCTTTTAAGATTCGTTCTATATTTACGATTCTATGAAGTTTCTTCGTGTTTTTCTCCGAAAAAATTCCGTTTTTAACAATTTCAAGAACTAGGGTTTCTCGACAAAGTTCTCGAAATAGTTCTTTGATTTTTAAAATGCCTCTACTGTGTTTAATCGATTATTTTATGCTTTCTTGTTGCCTTGATTGTTATGCTGAAACCCCAATTTTAGGTTAACCCTTATTATGTGTATCCTTTGCTACCTAATTGTGTGCGTTCATGTGTTCTCCGTGACTCTTATTTAATTCGCTACTATGACCTTTTCCTGTTGATTTCTATGAACATCTCTTCCTGTTAACCATGTGACTGCTATTTAAACGCTCAATAATTCCGACTCTTACCCTACTGGCTGTTTATTTGATGATTTGTGTTGATCCTCTTGTGTAAAAATCTCATGCTTGTGATGCTTTCCTTAAAAATATGATCTCGTGTATTCCTTTTGCAATTCTGTACCAATTTTGAATTATTTCTATATTTATGTGATGCTTTCCTTAATTATTTTGGATTCCCTGGGATTACGATTTGATTTGGGATCCCTTTATTTGATTCCCGAACTGATACCCTATTTTTTTTACACGGTTATTTCAACTTTTCCTTAATTATCCACTATGTATTTGGCCTTGATTATGCACTATGTGATTCCTTGCCTTAATTAGCCTTGCTAAAGTGATTTCTTTCCTTATTCTACCTTGACTCACCATTTGAACTAGACTCCTTAATTAAAGGAGTCAAGTTGTCTTAATTGACACTAATTGATTGTTATTTCCATGTTTGTGCACTTTTTGACTATGTACTACTTGTTTTCAAAACTATATAAAGACATGTCTTTCCTCTTCACACACACACTGAGATTCACACGGAATACACTTCAGAACTTCACTTAATTCTCACAACCTCTTCTAAACTTTCTTGTCTGCACTTTGACTTTCGCAAGACTTTTGCTTTCATTTGTTTTTTCCTGAAACTGGTATGTCCTAGTTTTAATTCTAGCATCAACCCCAATGTGTTTACTTACAAGCTTTTGTGTCCATGCCTACTTTACTACTTTGTAGAGTTCAACTTCTGTGGTAGTATGCTTATGTTTCGCCATCTGATACTTTAATGAATCCTTATTTCCCATACCCCTTTATGTGCTTGGGCTGTGGTTTAAGACATGACAATACACAAAGTTATTGTCCATGGATTAAAACTGGATCCTTTGGATCCTAGGCTCTTCCAATTTCCCATACCCCATTCCCTTATGTGTGTTGAGTTAAGGTATAGCCCGGTAGCATCTAAGTTGCTGTCCAGGGCTGAACCTGACCTTCAATAGGTCCCAACTCTCTAATTTTTTAGCTGACAGGATGGTCAGAGGTGTGCCAGCATCCCAATTGTTGGGCATGACCACCACCTGCCCTGGCCTTCCCCTAAATCCCTTTCATTGCACTTACACTTACTCCATTCTCTAAGTTCTGCCCCCTCCTATGAGCCTTGCTTTGGGACCTTGAGTTTCCTCTAAACTTGGATATTTGAGGGCTGGCCCTTCCACACTGCACTGTGACCCTATATTGATATTTGGGGTGTAAGCATTGCCTGAAACTCTTGAAGTTACTTGGAACTTTGACACATCCCAAATAAGAGAAAGGCTTTGGAAAATCTGGTCCTTGGAAGTTGGTTTATTCCATATGTCAGACTAGGAGTCTGAATTAGGCTCTCCTTGGTTGGAGTTGTAATTTCTGATGTAATTTGTTTAGTTATTTTCTGGATTCCTTCAAAGTTGCAATAATTTATAATAACTGCGGGGTATATAGTAAAATGGGGGAGGGACTCTCATGCTATATATATGGGGTAGATATCATGTCTATAAGTTCAGTACTGCATGTAGATATCCTGCCTATAAGTTGTTCATTTGCATTAGATATCATGTCTATAAGTTCAATACTGCATGTAGATATCCTGCCTATAAGTTGTTCATTTGCATTAGATATCCTGCCTATAAGTTGTTCGTTTGCATTAGATATCATGCCTATAAATCCATTCAGTATTGCATGTAGATATCCTGCCTATAAGTTGTTCATTTGCATTAGATATCATGTCTATAAGTTCAGTGCTGCATGTAGATATCCTGCCTATAAGTTGTTCATTTGCATTAGATATCCTGCCTATAAGTTGTTCATTTGCATTGGATATCATGCCTATCAGTCGATTACTGCATATAAACATCATGCCTGTAAATCTATTCATTACTGCATATAAACAGCATGCCTGTAAATCTATTCATTACTGCATATAAACATCATGCCTATGAATCCGTTCATTACTGCATGTAGGTATCCTGCCTATAAGTTGATCATTTGCATTAGAAATCATGCCTGTAAGGTATTCATTATTGCATAAGATATCTTTCCTATAAGTTGTTCATTTGCATTAGAAATCATGTTCATAAGTTTCTGCGCTTTTGCATGCACACCTTAGGCAAACCGTTTATAGGTTAAAAAATAACAAATGAACGTTAGGTACCATGCCTATAGGATCCCTGCACTCTTACAAATGTCCTAAATAAATCACGCATAGAAAAGCATGCCTATAGGGATAACTAAATGAATCTGAATCATCTAGCTCGTTTGCAAGTTTAAAATTGAAGACATGTGATTTTTGACCCTCCCCGAGAATTTTCACATTTTTAGCGTAAATATTTAATTTAGGCCTAATATAGCTATTTCAGCTAATTTTGGCTCTTTTACTTTATTTTCATTACAAAAATGAAAGAATACAAAAAAAAAGATATATAAATCTTAGTTTATGTATTTCTCATAAACTTGAAAAATGCAAAAATAGCACCTTATATTTTATCTTTATATAATTTCGAAAATTATAAAAATAGTTTCATTAATATTTTGTAGTTATTTTAAACTTAAAAAATATAAAAAATAATACTTCATATTTTATCTTTATATAAAAAAGAAAATTGCAAAAAAAAAAACAGTTTTATCAATGTTTTGTAGTTATTGTAATCTTGAAAAAAATATAAAAATAGTTTTGTTTTAATTGTTAGTCTCATTTTAATAGTTATTTTGCTTACGTTTGATTAATTAAATAACATCGTGTTCTTATTTTCGGTTCCGGGCAAAGAATAATATTCGGGTTCAAACAACCCATTTTTAAGCCTAATTTTCGGATCTAGACCATAACAATCCGAGCCCAATACACGTGGGACACAGACGAAACAGAATAAGATGGGAGGCTCACATTTTGACACATAGGCACGTGAGCCCACACCTAGATTTTAAAATACATGGACAAATTTTAGAGGAGGGGGTGAATATTTTCCAACGGACATTTTTTGGACACACACATAATATATGCACATATACACAAACAAAAGAAACGAACGTTTTTGAAAAGAAAAACATAACCACGGTTGCTTCTTCTTCTTCAGAAGGAAGCCAAAAACAAACCCTAAAAAATCTAACACCAAAAACAGCGGCCTTTTTCGCCATTTCCAGTCGAGCTCCGTCCAAACTACCCACGCCGCCACAGTCGACCAAACAGCCCGCCTCCTCCATCGTCACCTTCGTCCCTCCAGCAACACTCCCGTCGTCGAGCCTAGGACGAGAACCAGCTGCTGCAACCTTCACGTCCCAAACAACCACCTCCCTCAACCAAACGACCCTCAACCAGCTGCACAGCAGCTCGTCGCCAACAGCCAGTCGACGTCCCACGCTGCTGCCTCGTCGTCTTCTTCCTCGTTCCAGCTGAATAGCCTCGCCAGTAATCACCCGAAACAGTGGCTGTTCTCATGTCAAAATTCGAGTTTTCCGGCGCGAGCTATTCCGATTGAGTTTTGATGATGTATCCATGGGTTCGCTGTCGAGGTTTGTTCTATTGATGTCGTTTGAGGCCGAGTTCGATGTTTTCGGGCAGAATCGAGGTTCCGACGTGGTCTTTGTTAACGGGTCTGCTCGTATCTAGCTTTGCCGGTCTAGGACGTGTTTTTGGTCAGTTTTTCTTGCCTCTGATTATTCCATTCAGAAGTATTATTCATGAGTTTAATGAACCGTTTGACCAATTTTCTTGTTCGGATTAGTTAGTTTATTTGCTTCAGTTTAATGACGATCTTGAACTTCCATAGATGTATTTTTGAGCTTCTGTCATTTTCTGCTCCAGAATGCATTCCTTGGTGTGATACTTTTCATTGTATAATTGATGTTGTTGCTCGAATAAAATAATCAGGGAGCTTTGTGGATAGTTGTCCGCTATTGGGGTATGTTTCGTTTCTTTGTAGAGAGCACTTTGTTAGTTGTTGAGTGTTTCATTTTTATAGAAAATTTACCATCCCAAAGATCTATACGAGATGATTAACACATCAACGCATAAGGTTAATTTGCTGTAAAAATGAAAAGTTTCTAATAATGTGTTTACTCTAATGATTATGTGTTTATGGAGAAAGATCAGTGTGCATTGTTTATGTGATGTAAAGTCTTGTGAAAAATGGAAAGTTCACCGTGTGGATTAATTCGATATTGAGTCATTTGGGTTATTAGGCGGAAGACTATTTTTGCTTTTAAGGATATTTGTTTGGTTTTGACAGTATATGAGCTAAGAGTCGGTTTGGTTTGCTAAATTCTAGTAGAACGTTAATAATTTGTTAAGTTCTCTTATGGGTGCATAAATGAATCATTGTGATTATAGGTACGATTTCCGTGATATAGTTACGATGCCTAATTCTAAATTTTGGGGGCGCATTTCATGTAACCCGATTATAATGACTCTAGATAATCTTAGCGAATAAATTAGGTTTTTCTTAATTTTTTAGAGACAAATAAAGTAGAGAAATGTAGTCACTTTAGGACCACCCTTTTAAAAAATAAGTGAGACGAGCCTCGCCAAATAAAACGCAAATTGCGGGGCCCTCATGAATGTATATATTAAAAATACTTAGACCCCGGGAGGGACCGTTTAGTGAATTGCACGGCCTTCCCCAAAATAATAATGCGTTAGACTCTTTAGGCGCGCCTTTAATAAGTTACTTTCTTAAATTCGGGTGCACATTTATGTGACCCAAATTCAAATCTCAACGAAGTCGAAATGTGTCGATAATCACGGGTACATTGATTGTGACGTAGTTCGAGATGTATTTTCACGACGTTGCAATTCTCTTTTAAAATAATAAATAATAAAAGCGGTTAATTAGCATTTAAATAATAAATGGGACGAGCCTCGCCAAATAACACGCAAATCGCGGGGCCCTCAACAGATGATTATTTTAAACGCTTGGATTTCGGGACATGCAGTTTAGCGAATTTCACGGCCTTCTCAAGATAATAACGCGTTAGTAACACGCAAATCGCAGGGCCCTCAACAGATGGTTATTTTAAACGCTTAGATTTCGGGACATGCCGTTTAGCGAATTTCACGGTCTTCTCAAGATAATAATGCTTTAGTAGCTTTAGGCGCGTATTTAATAATGTTATCTCCCTAAACTCAGGTGCACATTTATGTGACCCAAATCCAAATCTCAACGGAGTCGAAATGTGTCGATAACCACGTGTACATTGATGTGACGTGGTTCGAGATACATTTTCACAATGTTGCAATTCTTTTGTTAAAATAATAATAATGATAATATTAAAAGCGGTTAAAGGTTAAAATTTGCACATAAGTTAAAGCATGTTATAAATAAGATAAATAAGCCAAATATGACAGTTGAGCGACCGTGCTAGAACCACAGAACTCGGGAATGCCTAACACCTTCTTCCGAGTTAACAGAATTCTTTATCCGAATTTCTGGTTCGCGGACTGTTAAATAGAGTCAAACCTTTCCTCGATTCGGGATTCAACCGATGACTTGGGACATCATAAATCTCCCAAGTGGCGACTCTGAATCTCTTAATAAACTAATTCTGTTTCGATTGTCCTTTAATTGGAAAAACTCCCTTTACCTTTACTCTTCGCGGGGTGCGGTAGCGCCAAAAGGAGGTGTGACAAAAATCAGTAGTAAAATATCGTTTAAATCTGCAGATTTTGTTGTCTCTTAAATCAGTAACTTTTCTTTAAAATCAGCCTGCCTTTCGCAATGTTAGATACCATGATTGTAAGCATCACCTAGGCAAACCTGTAGGCCATTAACCTATTACACCAGTCTTTAATAATTACAACCATCAGGCAAGCCTAATTTGGACTTCTTATCTGAAAATATGTGATTTATCAACCACCCTTCCTACGTTAAATTTAATTAAAGACTTAATCATTGTTTGCAAGTCGTGCTAAACAATTTGTTTCTTTAAATGAGGAGGCCTGTTTGAGCCCTTAATTGCTACTAGCTCCCCTTTAACTGCTTTTGTGTTTTGATTATCGCCTTAGATTTTTATCCTTTTTTTAACTCTGAAAAGCCCAACTTCCTCCCCTTTAGGATTAGTAGTCCCAAATGCCTCCGGGACTGATAGGATGGGGACGGTTAATAGCATGCAATAAGTAACGATGCCATTTCGCGCTTAATACTTTAACGGGGTGGGAAGGGTAGACATAGAGATGATAATCACACGATAACACCATGCGTGCGATTGGCTACCTGTGTTGTGTGGATGATCCATGTATTTTCCAAACCTAGGACCCCCCTCCCTTTATGTGTTTCTTTTCCTCTTCTTACTCGTTTCTCGATAAGTTATCTAAATCCTTCTTTCACAAAATTTTGCCTTATCTATTCTCAAATGAGTTCTAAACTTGTGTGCAAGCCCCTTTATTTGAGCCCTAATTGCTTATCTGTAAAGTCACAAGTGTAGCATGACCGGGAACCACACTAGTGGATCTTGAGGGGTATCTAACACCTTCCCCTCGAGATAATTTCTAGCCCTTACCCGAACTCTAATTTTCCAACTCAAAACCCTTAGTGTCCTAATGCACTTAATCATTAGGTGGTGACTCTTCAAATCCAAAAATCCAATTCCCAAACAGGAATAGAGTTTTCTTCCCAAATGTCGTAAACCCGATTTCTTAAAGAAAAAGGGGGCGTCGACAACTACTAATAAAACCTAAAGGCTATTTCTCGCCTTCGAGTCCAGTTAAGCGTCCTCTCAGTTACTTTAATCAAGGGGATATCCGAACCCAGGTGAATCCTCGTCCGGGATCTATCTACAACACCTTAAGGTTATCTTCGCTCTAAGTTCAAAGCAAGTTTTTAGGTTGCCCGAACTTGAGCGAACTCTCACTCGAGGACTGCTTTCGAAAGCCTAAAGGCTATCTTTATTCTCAGACGTCCGAGTGGGTTCCCCCTCGAGGACTATTGACGAGGTTTGAAAGGCTAGGTTTCATTCTATAGATTCGAAGCCCAACTTTCACTCTGGGGTCATAGCTGCCTAAGCTTGTATCTACCCAACCCGGGCTCAGTCTGAGGGGTGACAAACCGCTACACAGGATATCGTACTAATCAATCAGGAGGCTCGAGGAAATCGGTATCAGAGCCGTTTCTTATAATTTTTTATCTAAAAAACGCGGGGACTATCTGTATAAGATAAAATCGGAGGATCCAATTTTCGGTCATTACGACGCCTCATAGGCACGTTTCCGAAGGATCGAGGCTATGTTCGAGATTCGCATCCGAGGGGTTATCGACGTCCAACCTCGGGGCAGTACTGATCAATGTTAAAATACTTGGCTTAGGGAGTAGTGGAGTTCGTTTCCTCCGATTTCCCTTTAAATTTAACAGCTCAATGCATATAAGAAGTATGGCACTGTTATTCTCCATTAGCTAACATTTTTTGTGGCAGAGTAGGATCTGGCAATAAGCGTGGATATAAGTTAGAAATGTTCATTAAAAACCGTGGTTGGGACTAACCTTAAAAGCTTCGTTCAATATACGAAGTAGGAAACACCTAGAGTTGATCTAAAGAGGGTAAAACTTTTGGGACTATGTTCGGATGATTGGAATTGTTTGCGTTGTGCAAATTATATACCTTGAATTATCCACCGGTTATATTGTTTCTTGCATGTACCTGCAATGCTCTCATGTTACAAATTGTTTGGATGGTTGTAATTATCTATTATATTGTATTGTATTGTTACTTTAAATATTATTTACCTTGAAAATGATAATAACAATTAGATTTAATTTGGTGGTTCTAAAAATACGTGATCTATTTTTATGCTAGTTGTTAGGCAATGGATGCTAAATGAAGGATAGGGAATTAGGATGATAGCTTGTAGATAGCTTAACAAACGAGTGAAATGGCTAGGAATCGAGGCCTCGAGCTTGCATATATGGGGCCTCGAGGTTGATTTGATATCCGGTCAAGGGTAATCGATGAAGGACTAACAATTATAAGAGTTGTGATGGCAGCTTTTATGACCAATAACGAGCAATAAATGAAGAACAATTAATGAGATACAATAAATGTAAATAAAGCAATAAATGTAAGCAATAGAGCCAAATAGAAAGTATTGAGTTAGAGAGCAGAAGGAATGTTCTTGTCTTGGATGAAATATGTTCTGTGTATTAGATGTGCTACAAAATGACAAGGATCCATGAGTAATTATTACAAAGAAATATAAATGGAACATCTACTCACTAGTATGGTACAGACTAGTGTTTCCCTTGCACGCTTTGTCAGTTTTGATCATATGCCTTGGGAACTTTTCATTTTTTTACCATGATAGCACTTAAGGTCAAAAGGTCTAAAGTGCAGCAAACGTTTTCCTACACTTTAGTCACAAATAAGTCTGAAGTGAAAATTGCGCTTCAGATGTATTTAAGGCCAAATAAGTCTGAAGTGCCAATTGCAAGGAAACAAAAATTTGTTATTCAAATTTTAACAATCCAATATACGATTTAATACCTAAATCTACTCCAAATGAGCTCAAATTTGAAACGTAACCTCCAAATATCATTAAGAACAAACCTGAATCATCAATTTGTCAAAACAACAATAATTCTAACGAACTCATTTTGCAATTAAGAAAAAGAAAAAGAAGCCTTAAATAATAGTAAAAAATAAAGTGCCACAACAACTCACCATTATAAAATATCATAAACTACCTTAAAATATGTTCAAAAATACCATATAAAATTACTGTTACCCGAAAAAGAAGAAGAAAGAAGTAATAAAAATAAAAGCATAAAGTTATTTAAACAGATACAAGCTAAAAAAAAAAAATGGGTACAGGTCGCCAAGTAAAGCGCCACCGAAAGAAAATCTAACCAAACTTGACTCTTTCCTCTTGGCATGCACTTAAAGATATTTACATAATTCCAGGTTTGTCTATAGACGACATGATATAAAACCAAGTCTCAAATTGACAAAGTTGACCTTAAATATTGGAATATAGAAAGGAACTAATGAAGAGTATTTCGGGTAATTTGCAACACATTTTGTATGTATGCACTTTTGTCTGGACTTAGAGAGCAATAGCGTCCTCACTTTCCTCAGCATCAAATCTTCCAATTGATTGCTCATAAATAAGCTTTCTTTGAGGCTCTCTTCTAAATATATTTCTCACTACCCTGTTGGTGGTTTCTTCTCTTTTTATTCAGAAACTTCAAATTAAATAGCATTCATATAATTCTTTCTTACAACCAAAGAATTACAATCTTGTAAATACAAGCTTCAGCTTTCTACCAGGTAATTTTCAAGCAACTCAAACGTCTTAACTATTTCTCTAGTTCTTTCAAGTAAAAGATACTTAATATACAATGGCAAATTCGAGAGTGTTCTCGTTCTCATACTACTTTTATAGTATACATTATAAATCCAGTTGGTTTATTTCTTTTCTTTTGTCGTTCCTTAAAGTCGAATTTCAATAAAAATATTTATCCGTATTCAGATATTGACATGTAATTTTAACTTTAATAGTCAAAATTAGCATGAAAATATCATTTAATCAGATGAATCTTTATATTTATTTATATAGTGAAAATATTTTTTTATATTTATTGATAAGTTTTTATGGTGACATTGCACCCAAGGAAAATGAACACTTTGCTTTTCGCAATTTCACATGTTTGATCCACGTGGGTCTTGTCTGGATTTAGGGGTGTGCATTCGAATCGATTTATCGATAAATCGAATCGATTATTTGTTATCGAAATTGAAATCGAAAAAATCGAAACCTTATTGAAACGATAACGATAAGCATATGTACAAATCGATAATCGATAAGTAATTATCGATAAGGGTCCGAATCGAATCGAAAAATCGAATGCACATCCCTAAACTGTAGACACTTGTAAAATGAGTAATTGCCTATTTGTGTAAATTAATATAACATACAGAATGTATATATATTCCGCTAGTATTTTGAAAGCGGCTATACAATATCATTTTCCCTAATTCCGCTACTATTTTGAAAGCGGCTATACAATATCATTTTCCCTAATCTATACCCTTTCCTTTACTCTAAGTCCCTTAACCTATTATTTCCTCTATCACATTTAAGGAATGATCCTATTTAAAGATCAAAGGAAAGAAGTTCAAATTAATAGAAAATAGAATTAGTCGTGATGTTGTATTTTTTTTATACCGTTGGAGTGTTGGTGGCATACATTTGATCCCTTACTTTAGTTTTGTTACATGTGGTTGTTGACACAATTTTTATGTTATAAATGGTATTAGTCTTATTTTAGCTTATTTTTGTCCATATTAGTTAGGCGCGTTTATAGCGATATGCTCTCCGTGGAATCCCGCAAATTTTCTTATTGGTGTAATCGATAACCAAATCGATAAGCCCCCAAAATCGATAAATCAAAATCGAAAAAATCGAAACCTTATTGAAACGATAACGATAAGCATATTTACAAATCGATAATCGATAAGTAATTATCGATAAGGGTTAAAATCGAATCGATAAATCGAATGCACACCCCTATCTGGATTCATATTATATCCAAGAAAATAGAGAATGCTACTGATTTTACTACTTAATTTCATACTACAATATAGCGTATTAATCAGTCAACTAACGTTTGCTTCCAATAAATTTGTGAATCCCGGTGTACCCATTTAATTCCTTCCTATACACTATGCTCACCGCCCAATGGCACTGCCCATCCTTCCTTTTTTTGAGATGCCCGTCTATTTTGGATCAAGTTTAGAAATTTGAGCTTTTTTGGCTTCTCTTTTGCTTCATTTATATGTTTGCCTATGAAGTATGAACTAGGAAATTTATCTTTAAAACAAAACTGAGCAAGTCCCAACTTCTTTTTTTTTTTTTCATCTTAGAGGTACGTGATTGTATTTCCTTAATTTTATTCTTGTGAATTTTTCTTGAATTTTGAAACTTACATTTCGTGTAGAAGTTTGGTACATAATGGTTTGCTAATTAGGATAAGCAACTAATATTGTTGAATACTACACTTGTTAATTACGTTGTAGCTTGACCTATTAAAAATCTAAATCTGCAAAATATGTTCCTATTAAATTCGTAAAAATAACACGGGCTAGCCAGTTTTCGAACTGGTAATTGAAAATAGCCGCCGTTTGCAAAGTCATTGAAAAGTAACCGCTATTTTGCTGCAGCACGAAAAGTTCCAACATAATATACTAGAGATTGATGCACCTATGTATGAACTTCTAGCATATTATGCTGGAACTCCAATACGCGAAAAATTCCAGCACAATATACTGGAGATTGTAGCACCTGTTTATGAACTTCCAGCATATTATACTGGACCAGTATATTATACTGGAACTCTAGTATATTATGCTGAAAGTTCAGTATATTATACTAGAACTCTACTATAATATATTGGAGTTTCATTATACTTATGGTAGAACTCCAGTATATTATGCTGGAGTATTTTTCAGATTTTGAATAGTATTTTCGTTCAAATTTATATTTACATAAAAAAAAAATAACTAAATTTCAATCTTTTGAAATTGTAGTTATTTTTGAATTTATTCTCTTAAATTCTTCACTAATAGCCCGTTAAAAATTTTAACACACGTGACTTTAACCCAAAAAGCTTTATCAAAATTAATACTTTGAGAAACTCCCTCCCCCCTCGTCGCACCCCCCACCCCTAAAACGCACTACCACCCTCTATCGTCTTCATCTTCTCCAGATGCCCCTCCCTCATCTCCCCATATCGCTCTCTCGTCCCTGCCATCAATTACCCAAAATAAGAAAATCGCTCTTTCTCACATTGTTAAAACCTTGTATACGTGGCTGATGTTAAACTATTAACGGGTATTTTCGAGAAAATTGGCACTCGGGTAAGTATGAAATGATCTCATATTTTCGGTATGCATTGTTAGTTAGTGTATAGCTTCTATGCTTTTTTTTTTTCTCCAAATGAATAATAAATAAAGAAATGTGAAGGTTAACTATACTATGATGCGATATTTTAAAGTACTAAACATAAAGGAGCTTTTGAGTAGAGCTCTGGTAGTTAGAAATTGAATTCACAGAAACATGGTGCAAAATGCCTAATTAGGCTTCTCGCTTGGATGGGTTGAGACCAAAGGGACATTCAAAGATATTCAACCTTCAAAAAATTTGCTCTACAGTGTGTTGCAGTAGAATTCTAGGAGATGCCTATTATTATAGACATATATTACTTATCCAACTAGGGATGGTTTAGGTGTTAAGTTTGGCCTTGACGATGGAGCTGTGTCCCTTATGGTGGATGGTAATTCATAGCTTTGTATTCTTCCGTTTGATGCTTACAACTTGAAGATATTTCATTTGTTTTTTAATGCTTAGTATTACCTATTCCGAGCTTAAATGGAGCAACATGGTCAACGAAAATTAATATAGACGACCCCAACTTGCTTGAGATTGAGGTGCGATATTGTTGTGGTGGTATTTAGGTACTCCCTCCGTCAAAAAGAATGAAGGGGGTTCAAAGAATGAGGGTAAATCCAATTTGGATGTTAACTTTTTAATTTTTTTAAAATAAAATTTACATAATTAAGATCTAGAAAAAAGTAATATAAGCTACACCTTTTTATAATTAAGAATATTCGAAAAATATATGAAGAAGTTTTTCTTTTTTGAAGAAAAAATTGTTTCATTCCCCATGTAGTAACAATGTCATATAAAATAGAATGGAGGGAGTACTTTCTAGTGCTTGTTCTCAGGTTTGATTTCCTTAAGCATTATTTTCTTATGTGTGAGTTGTGTATGAGGTTATGGAATATGAGTTTGTCTCCATTATTGCAGAGTTAGCTTTGTCTCCACTATTGAGTTAGAGTTAGCTTATAATGGTTACAATTTTTCTTCCAAGTTCTGAGATGACACCACATCCCTTCCCTATCCCCTTTCCGTTCCCCCAGTCACATCTCGTTCTTTTTGTGCTACAGACTAGGTATGCTGTGATATACTTTAAGAACGTTTAACTTTCTCGAGTCGTGGATTTTTTAAGTCAATTTATAGCCAAGGTTCAGGACATTGATCCAACACACAGTGAGTTGGATTGATGGAAATAAAAAAGTTTGTTATGTTGTGGTGCCTCTAATTTCCCTCTTGCTTATCATAGCTGAAAAGATTGAAGTATGTTGTGCTAGTTAGTTTACTGTCCTTTTTCGGGTAATTCACGCATCCTGTTTTTGATGCAGATTTGGTAAAGGCTAGGGTTTGTGCTGGAGCTTACCAGAAATTGTCTTCTCATTTTTATGCAGAACCATTGAAGTTTGATCAGCTGCCTCTTGGGGAGTGACCTTTGTAGCAATTGAGATTGACCATTTTCTGATAAAAATATCTCCACACAACTGGTGATGACTACAGACTTATAGTTGCTTCATTTTTTGATATCTTGAATGGCTGCATCTTTGTTGCCAGCGGGTAAGGCAGTCCTACGTTCCCGCCAACCTTCCAACTGTTATATCTTCAATACCAATCTCCAGCAGCCAAAATCAATCCCAAATCTCCTTCCTTACAAGAAAAGAGCTAAACAGAACAATAATTTGAACAAGTCAGTGCTCTTAAGCCCATTAGTTTGTCAATACCGGTTGAGACCGGTTTCTGCGCTTGACTCAGATGTTCCAAATCCTATTGATCAGGTTCTTTTCCCCTTTTATATGCTTCCAATAATGTTTATTGTGATGTGGGCTCATGTTTTAAAGTAAGCTATGTATTCAGTAGGAGCCAGGAGGTAATGAAATCTGGCCTAACAGACATTTTATATGTAGAGATCAGAAGATTTGAAGAGCAGCGAGAGCTTTAAGCAATGGGATTCATTGACTGCAAAATTTGCAGGAGCTGCAAATATTCCATTTCTCATATTACAACTGCCTCAGATAATACTCAATGCTAGTAACCTTCTAGCAGGAAATAATGCTGCATTATTTGCTGTTCCATGGCTGGTATGGCATTCTACTCCTATTATAACGGCTTATAACTGTGGTCTTATTAATGTTGAGAGATAAATACTGAGCTGAACAAAATACAGGGGATGCTCACTGGATTGCTTGGTAATTTGTCTTTGCTATCATACTTCATAAAGAAGAGGGAGACAGAGGTGGTCGTTGTGCAAACGTTGGGGGTCGTGACCATTTATATTGTGATATCACAACTAGCCATGGCTGGATCTATGCCATTACCTCATTATGCAGTCACTTCTGTTGTTATTGCATGTGGTCTTGTTGTGAACTTCATGAACTACTTTTACTTGCTCAATCCCGTAATCTGGCGTTACTGGGAGGATTTCATTACTGTTGCTGGGCTATCTGCACTTCCCCAAGTAATCACCCTCTCTTTTCTTTCATTTTCTACTCATCAAAATGATGAATTTGGAGTTTAGATTCTTATATTTGTTCTGGCATTCTGCACCGTGCAATGTAGGTCATGTGGTCTACTTTCATCCCATATGTTCCAAATACCATCTTGCCTGGTGCTGTAGCTTTTGTTGTGGCTATCCTAGCTGTCATTATGGTAAGCTTTGACATTTGCAGCTCGTTCATGTGGTTGCTTTTATGAGGAGAACGTTTAAATGCTCATACCTGTTATTCTGCCTTGACTTGAAGAAGCTGAAAGAAAAATAACTTTAAGCCACAAAAAGAAATTATGAATTTTTGCTTGATTTGAATAATAGAAAGGAAATGTTTTAATTCATTCTAACAAGAGGACTGTATTTTCTAGCGAGTGCTAGAAGAACACAGTTCAACATCTTCACTGAGATTGCATGTTCAAATGGTGTCGTTTCTGAACTACTTCGTCAGAAGCAAAGGAGGGTTTTGTCTTCATTCATGACAGAGGGAGAGAGATGAAAGCTTCTCTAGCATTGGGTGGGGTCACTAGCTATTAGCTTATTAATTCTTTTTGTATTCCTGTTCTTCCTTTACGTTAATGAAAAGTTTCATTTTTCTGATATAAACTGGAATGGGCAAGTCTTAAGTGACAGCTCTCCAACTAGGTGATTGAGCACTTGTATCCTGAATATACTGAGTGTGTTTGCATTATGTCCTTGTCGAACAGGGTATTCTTTTCAAAAGTAAAATAATAGACTAGACGTGAAGCTCAAAATTGTGCAGGGAAGTCACTTCTGACTGATGCACTAGGAAGCATGAGAAGCTTCTGTCTTACTATGTGTTTTTTGTTATTTTGCACTATGGTGACCATAACTGCATAACTGGAACATGATCTGAAAGTGTTCTGCTTCTTTTATTTGCGTATGCATACGCGTTTGAGAAAGTTGCTACTTAACTTTGAGATTACCAAATAATATCACAAAAGCAGTAGTTCACATTGAGCCTTCTTTACTCTGATATTGTTAGATTACAGACGCCAAGTCGATTTTGATTAACAATTACTTTACACTCATTTTCCTTGGGCTCTACAGCAAGCTAGAAAGTTTTGCATGCACTTTGTGTGGGAAGAGCTATTATGTTAAACCTGAAAGAATGAGAACATGGATCTGAAACTATTCTGAACTTCAAGCTGCTGTTCTTTACAGTCACGGACTGGGAAACTTCCAGAGAAGGGCATCAAATTTGTAGGATCATTGTCTGGATGGACTGCCACTCTTCTTTTCATGTGGATGCCAGTTTCACAAATGGTAGTTTCTACAGCGTTTTATATTTTAGGGTAAAATTCAAATTGTAGTTTTCACAAGTTTGAGGTTCCTCATCTTGACTGATACCTTCTTTTCCTGCTGTCCAGTGGACAAACCTTCTAAATCCAGATAATATAAAAGGTTTATCAGCTCTTTCAATGTTGCTTGCGATGATCGGGAATGGACTCATGATTCCGCGAGCACTCTTTACTCGGGATTTGATGTGGTATGGCACCTCATAATTGTTTTCCCTTGTACTGTAAATTCCTTTCCTTCTTCAGTTATCAAATTAGATCTAGAATTCCTCGCATCACCTATTTATTTTTGCTAACCCCCTCTTACATGCATCAATCTCTGATCTTTCTGAATCCCTTTCTGTATAAGGTTTTCTTCTTTTTCTTTTTCTGATGCTTGTGAACTCTAGTGCATTTTCCCCTTTTCAGTCAAGTGAACAAAGGCAGTGGAGATTCCGTAAATTCGTTTCTTCTAAATCTTAAAGTAACATATCAAAAATATGATTCTCTTGTATATTAGATTAGCCATATTTTTAGAAATTTTATCGCCTCCCACTCCCCACCCCCCCCCCC
>MU773325.1:82603-129538 GCA_026770625.1 Nicotiana glauca
GATCATTACAGATTAGTCATACTTATCAAAGCCTTGGGAACTAAATGATGAGCAATTCATGTTTTGTTTTTCTGCAATTTTGTTTATTAATAATACCTACTGTTAGAAATATATAAAAAAATACGATGTATCTGCTGATGCCTATGCAAAAATATTCGACCTGGTCAGCCGTATTAGTCCTTTTATGCACAGGGAGCATTTTTATGGTGTATAACTTTTTCCTTCTTGCTCTGCTTGGTTAATTACAGGTTCACTGGTTCAACTTGGGCATGTGTTTTTTATGGATGGGGAAACCTCGTCTGCTTATACCTGTAAGTTGCTGCAAAGCTGCTCATTGTTTCCAAATTTTGTTATAGAATCAACCATTGTTCTACTTGCTAAATCCCTTTTGTTCTGCATTCAGCTGCAAAGTTATAAGCAGGGAATTTTTCTTGGCTTCAACGGTTGGCTTTGTAGCATGGCTAGGTAAATCCTCACTCTCATTTGTTTTCTTTTAAACTTGAATTTTCTGGCTCTCTTTTAAATACTGTTTTGGCATCTTCATGCCTTATTCGTCGATGGCTCGGCCTCAGCCCTCCGGGCCTCATGATGGCTTTTTTCCTTTCCCCCCTTCCCTCTTGTGTTAAACATTTGCATTTGGCTGATGAAATATGACTCCTCTTTTTTCTTTTTGTCTGAAAACAGTGTTCAGCTTCTGGAGAAACACACAAGTATATGGTTTTAGTTCTCCATTGAAATCATTGAAGGAATTGATTTCTGGTTCATAACTGATCCTTGCTCGACCTTGTTGGTTTTGGCTGTAAGTTTGAAATGCAAAGTTGTTCAAGCTTGGCATTTCTGCTAAATCAAGTGGTCATAATTGACAAGAAATTTGGTGAAAGTGCTTCTGGCAAATGTTTTGGGGCATCAGGCACGGGCTAGATCTTGTAATGATGTCTAATTGTTCTGCATATGGTAGTGAGGAAGGTTCTTGTGGGTTTTTACATGTAATGTCAGTTAATAATAAAGCTACAAATGCAAGGTAGAGCAAGTATATTTGTTGTATTTCATTTATAGACCATCTTAATGAATTGAAAATTAGCCATGCAATTTTTGCAGAAATTGGGCTTTTAAGTCTATCCGAAAAATGGTAATTTTCACAGTTATTACCAAAAAAAGAGGTCTATCCAATAATTATAGGGACATAATCAGATTATATGTTTGTGCACATTGGATTATTAGTTAAAATATGATGTCGGACAATAAAATGAAGATACAACAACAACGACTCACCAATATCCCAAAAGTGGCGTTTGGAGAGGGTAGTGTGTAAGCAGATTTTACCCCTAGTCCGATAGGGCAGAGAAGCTTCGGAAAATGTGAAATATAGATAATTGTTTCTGTTTTTATAAGGTATACTTTGATGTTGTATTTGTAATATAAGAATTTCATATTCATGCACTTGGGTAATACTTGGTAATTGTACTAGTGTGATTCGCTTTGTGTCGGGTTATTAAATCTAAAAACCAAATAAAACTAACAAAAGTTAGATTTTTTAATCTCAGGGCTTTCAGGGATTTTCGAATTTTTCTCCGATGAAGTCTTCATAGCATAAAACATAGAATTTATGCTCCAAATATTTTTTTAGTCCTAATAAGGCACAACTACATAAGGTGTTTTCAGAGAATAACTTAAAATATGAGATGAGTCATGACATTGTATTAAAGTATTCAACAATGAAGATAATAAAGCCGCATAAACAGATATTGCTAATGAATAAGCCGTAATAAAAATAAATATAATTTAAAAGTACTAAGCCATGCTAAAATAAGTACAACTAATAAGTACTATTAATTACATGATTAAACACTAAAGAAAAAATAAAAATAAGTTATGCATTTTTCTAAATCATGAAAAAACTAAAATATAGATATCCAACACTATTATCCTTTCTAGTATTGAATTGAATTTCTTTTGTTAGCATTGGTATTGATTTAGTTCTGGTTTTGGCTTTATTCAAGTTACTACTCTCTCTGTTCCAATTTATGTGAACCTGTTTGATTGAGCACGAAGTTTAAAAAAATGAAGACTTATTTGTGGTCCTAAACAAGTTAAAAGGGGTCCAATATATTTGTATGGTCATAAAATGTCACGATCCAAAATCCATCAAGGTCGTGATGTTGCCTAACACCGCTGTCAGGCAAGCCAACAATAAATGATTAACTTAATTACCCATTGTAGTATTTTTGAAATCATAATTTTTTTTAAAATTAAATGGTAAGAGGTAGAATTTACAAAGTAATGATAATATTTTTCCAACTATAGTACTAAAAACCCATATTCACTGCCAAAATTCACAAGTGCATGAGCATCAACTAGGAAATACAGTAAAATACAATATTGTCTGGAATACAATTAGACAGGGGAGTGTAATTAACTCTGATGGAGACTGCCGTGGGCTTGTAACATGTAATGCATCTCATCTAAGTCCCCGCAATAACCGCCTCTGCGCGCACATGACCACTAGACATAGATGTACCTAAACGAAATGTGCAGCAAGTGTAGTTTGAGTACGTAAATCAATGCGTACCTAGTAAGTATTTAGTCTAACCTCGAAGAAGTAGTGACAGGGGGTTGACTCCGACACTTACTATGGGGCTAACCATACAATATCGATATTATAATTAAGCATGAGTTATGTAGAAACAACTGAAAACTCAAGAATAAGAAAATAAATAAACAATTCTTTTACTAATAGGAATTTCTAATTTTATTTTTATCATTTAACAATTTAAATTTCAAACCGACGAAGCAATATCAATTATTATTAGTTCCAAATATTTATCATGCGCAATTCATGTCGAGGTCGTACGACCTCATCCAACATAAATATTTAAATTATGCACTATTGATGGTCAAACGACACGAACCATAGATGCATTTATTTGGTACCGGGGCATTTGGCCCGCTCCACAAAACGAGAAAATATATTAAAACAACCAATTCAAGATTTATTATGGGAAATTATCCAAATAAATACTAATTTTTATTAACGGTCAAGTAAAATGAAGTTTAACCTTTTACAATTATTTTATCAAGTTTCGATATGATTTAAAGCAATTAAATTGACAAGTAGGGTGCCAACATCACAAGTATAGCATGATATCGGTCCTTCACCACCCGGACATAAGAATAATTAGTAGCTACGTACGGACTCTCGTCACCTCGTGCGTACGTAGCCTCCACAAATAGAAGTCCATATTAAATCAATTCACATGTGGGGTTAATTCCCTCTTACAAGGTTAGAAAAGAGACTTACCTCGCTTCGAAGTTCCACCGGCGCCACTCTAACACCTTAGACCAAATCTTGACAGTCCAAAACTATGCAACCAATGTGCAAACCAATCAAAACGCATTCTAATACCCATAATTAATCAATTTAAATAATTTCCAACTCTACTCGAAAAGTCGATAAAATCAACCTGCGGGTCCACGTGCCCGGATTTCACATTTTTGGAAGATAAACATTACCCATAACCTCACGAACTCAAATATATAATTTATTCTTAATTCTATCCCCAAATTCGTGGTCAAAATTCAAAAATACCAATTTTCTAGGTTTTCGACCAAAACCCGAAATTTCCACACATTTTCAATGAATTTCCATGTTAATATATATATATATATATATAAATATCCAAGTATTTTACTTGCAATAGGTGAGAATCACTTACCTTGACATAGATGATGAAGATGGAGTTCCAAAATCGCTCCTATGTCGGCTCCCATGGTGGAAATGAGATGAATTGAGCCTAACCCATTTTCACAAACTTATACACTGTCCAGGCGATCCTTCTTTTCTATCACAGGAAACCTTCGCGATCGCGATGGTTATGCTATCTCCCATAATTTTCTCTACACGGTCGCTACTAAAGGGCCACGTTCGCGAAGCCTTCAGTCCCCACTACTAGGGTAAGCCTCGCGTTCGCGTAGTCTAAACGGATCTAGGTCTCCCAACCCCCATCATTCTACGCGTTCGCGTGACCCTGCGCCTTCTCTGCGTTCGTGACCTCCTCGGCGCATTCGCGATGAACATTTACTTCTCCAGCTCCAGCTCCTGCTCCTCTTCACGATCGCGTCCCATTGACCGCGACCATAATAATTACCAAATACACCAGAAACCAGCAGTAGTAAATCATGGAGAAATGATTCGAAACCATCCCGAAACACACTTAAGACCCCCGAGACCCTGTCCAGTCACACCAACTTGTTCCAATAAATAACACGGACATGTTCGAGGCCTCAAATCACATTAAACAACGTCAAAATCAAGAATGAACCCTAATTCAAGCTTAATGAACTTTAGAACTTCAAACTTCTACATTCGATGCCGGAACCTATCAAATCACATTCGATTGACCTCAAATATTGAACAAAACTCACATTTGACATTACAGACATGCTCCAACTTCCCAAATCAGAATTCGACCCCAATATCAAAAAGTCCACTCCTGGTCAAACTTCTAAAAAACCTCAAAATTTCTAACTTTCGCCAGATGACCCCGGATGACCTACGAACCTCCAAATCCACATCCGGATGCGTTCCCAATACCAGACTCACCATACGGATCTATTCCTAGACTCGGAATCCCAAACAAAGATCGATAACATTGAAATTTACTTCAACCCAAATTTATGAAATTCTTCTAAAATGCCAATTTTCCACAATAGGCACCGAAACGCTCCTGGGTCATCCAAAACCCGATCCGAACATACGCCCAAGTCCAAAATCATCATACGAACATGTTGGAACCTTCAAATCCCGATTCCGAGGTCGTTTACTTAAAAGTCAAACCTTAGTCAATTCTTCTAACTTAAAGCTTCCAAAATGAGAATTTCCTATCCAAATCAACTCCGAACTTCCTGGAATTAAATTCCAACCACGCGTACAAGTCATAATACCTGAAGCGAAGCTACTCAAGGCCTCAAACCGTCGAATGAAGTGCTATATATCAAAACAATTGGTTGGGTCGTTACATTCTCTCCCACTTAAACATACGTTCGTCCTCGAACGTGCTAAGAATTGCTCAGGAGTTATCCGAAATCACTATTTAACATCTAGCGCACCTAACTATGCTACCAAAACCCTGCTGAGCACATTAGCTCGAGCCAGTCTAATAATTCTCCCTCTTATTTAGTCAAATAAGCCTTAGAGGCAAATTCGAACATCCAAAATTCTCTACCAGGTCTGCTTTCAACATACGTACACCGTATCAGTCACTACACACTATACCAAAACATGGTTGTATACATGTTCCACATTCACACCAAGCACCGCATAATATACATGACCATAATAACATACCCTGATGACAGTAGCCGAACTTCCACGAATCCAATACCCACAACACTCCTCATGAAACATATAAGTCCTGTTCCAACCCCTGCAATGCTACAACGATGGAAGAGAGGTGTAGAAATTCATAACCAACTGCCAAGTGAACAAGTCATTGAGTCTCTCCTCCTGACAAGGACCATTACCTCATTATGAACCATATTACGATATTAGCTCCCTAATATGCTTCATATAAATCCGACCGCACTTATCCCAGGTCCCATAATCTCGTCTCACCCAATAAAAGTTATCCTGGAAATAAGCCACCACAAACACTATCTAAGATCTCATATGACGCCATCAATACGCCAACAAGACACAACTTGAATATGACATATAAGGAAGAAACGGCTTTGTAAAAGAACTATCCAGCCCGCGTAACGACTAAAAATGGCCATCGAATACTATGAGCCTTTCTCAGAGGGAAGAAATAGGACACACAAACATATATATGAAACCGTGCTCAACATTTCGCTGTTGCGGCGTACAACCCGATCCACACACAATACTATTGCAGCGTGCAATCCGATCCAAACAACATACCCGTGGCGGTGTGCCACCCGATCCAACCATATACCCGTGGCGGCGTGCCACCCGATCTACACATGACAATAAATAGGGGAGTACCCATCAAGCCAAAATACTTATACCTACGAAATACCAGAATACCAACCACCAGCATGCGAGGTGCATAATACAAATCCTATGAAGACGGATAGCGCCATACGCTAGGAAACTCTAGCACAACGAAGGTGCAATAAATGACCTATATATTGAGAGCCATCCTGCTCTCACAACACCAAAAATTACACGGGATCTCAATAAGAGTGCGAATAATCAAACTGCCTCACAACCCACCTGGCACAATAGAGATTACACGGAATGGCTGACGACAGAAATAACATCCAAGGCCCGAAGACTTCTCCATAAACAATGCTATGCTGAAATGAACATATTCGGCCTGAGATAGAGTCCATATTCACATTTAGATCCATACACGGACCTCAAGTCGATTATTATCGTATCGCATTGGGCTAATAACCCTTTCAAGGAACCACAATAACCCTTTTTCCTATGTCACACAAGAATAACTGTCTAATCCAGGCCAAGCTTCCACAATCCACAACCAAATGAAACGAGCGCCCTTCTGGCATATATTCTCACATTAGTGATAGTACCACAATCCCCATACTTGGTTTCAATCTTTAATCAATTAAGTGACTACATGTCACACTTATACATTCTTCTCGTGGGATACGCTCCCACAACCTTCCACACCAGGTAACAAGTCGGCACAACCATACCATCAGCCGTACTAATGCGATAAAGCAAATTGAGAATCCGCAAATAAGTACACCAAGACTCTTACACAAGACACCGATCTTAGGTGATTCTAACGACAATACCAGCTTACTCTAAACATCTGAATTCTTCCCTTCTCATTCGAGCTCTTGACATTCTTGTCGACATCAAACTACAACCTTGATCCTCATCTTCCAATTCCTACGCCACTCACTGCACCTAACATACAAATACATGAGAGTACATGAATTCCATCACAACTCCACTAATAGAATAAACACTCCATCATATAGAAACCTTTCACTTAACTCATTTAAGGAGAATCATTGCAACACGCTACTGAATTCCCATAACCGCAGAAAATACAATCCTTAAGTAGTGGTCTAAATCACCATAACCCTTCCGGGACCCATCTACACATAACATGCCATAATACTCTAATGCTTCCAAATAGAATCAATTACGGCGACCGTCAAGCCTCGTACGTACCACCATAATTCACTTGTATAACATAACACGCTGAAGGAACTGGTCATTGCCACTATTATTCCTATTCAACCATTGCTAATCGGTTCGGCTTCTTCTAGTTTACTCCGGACTTACCTTAGGAATAATAATAGCTCCATTCAAAAAATAACAAACCCAAATACGCACTCATCTTGAGTGACCTTATTTCACGAGACCACGTTGTTTCAAAACCAACGAACCATCTCATATCCTCCTTGTGCATATATTCGCATCTTCAACTGGTACACCTATTATGATAATTCCTCTATGAATCCGAAGTTATTTTCTCCCATTTCTCCAATGCTACACCCCAGACTAAAGATAACATAGAACAATCCAAGCTCCTTTTATAATCTGCTGCAAAAGCTCGATACTTAACCATATTATGGACTCGAAATCCTTAGGCACCACACTTAAATTTTTTTGAACCCACTAGGACGTTGCTGAGACTCCCCCACTCTGACTTGTTCCCGAATATAATCGACTCTAAGGCCCTGCTAGAAGATGAATACTCTCTCAAAGGAGCACCCAGCTGAATTACTTTTCTTGTAAATCACATCTACACGAAGCATAAATCCTGAGTCTTCCCAAAGCCTGAACATGAATTGATAAGGCCAAATATATCACATATTCCCTAAATCGTTTGCTCAAATTGCTACTGATGTTTTCTTTCCTTAGTCATAATAACCTACCTATATGGCGATAGCCAAAAACCTCACAAGTAGATAACTATGAAATCGAATCGTAGACGGTGAGGCTCTCCCACTTAGCTTGAAGCTACCATTTCATAATCTTGGAACCCACCAAGATTCCTTCTTCCTCATTGATATGATCTCGTGCAATCTCCCTGCCAAACTTCTCGAAATCTTCCTATTAAACACTTCATGAACACTCTGACTCACTGGCCACATTCACACGTTCGACCTCTTACTGGATAGCTGGTAGAATTCATTGTAGAAGCTTATTCAACACCATGCGACCGCTAAACTGCTCACATAAGATAACCTATCTGCGAAAATTCCATGTTGACATCTTCCAACGTCACTACATTGGGTACAGTTACTACAAAGCTGGTAAACCATCCTGAGCCCGTGTTCATTCACCAGCTGTACAAGTCCGTTCACTCCCCATTGACATCACAAAAGTGCACAATACATTCCAACCCGAAGTCATGTGCATTCCCCTTCATATCAAGAAAAATTCTTTCTGTCGTATCCAATATTCCCCAGTATAGTAGCCAATGTTCCAAATTAAGTCCGTAGACCTATTCACTATCCGCCATGAATCTCAAATCCCTCTGAACTTTACTCAAGGCGTGTAGCTATCCTACCAGAGAACCCATATGCTACTATACCACCCCCTTTTTTGGTAAAAGCCCCTTCCTTTAAGCAACTACACAACTTATGTTTCTCACACTTGGCCTTCTAGAAATTTAACCACCGCGAGATACCTCACACATGTCCTTCCCCATCCTACGCTGCCCAGTTGTTGCCTTAAATCAAAATCCGTCTCTATAGCACTCGAAATAATAGGTCGATACCAACTTTAAGACCCTCTGACGATCATCCTTCACGAGCTATTACCACTAGGAACACCGATTCGATCTTGAAGCATTGCACACTGCGATCTCTGACAATTACTTCCCTAGTGACCTTTCATAATACTCTGCCCCAAAGGCGAATTTAAGAAGACCGTAACACCAAAAAACTTAACACATTCAATCCAGGACGATGACACCACATCACAGATGAAAATTCCACCATGATAAAAAATACAAAGTCTCATTACTCCATCAACCCAAACCTAAACATTCACAGTCCGATTTCCTTTCCTCCGCCGGAACTAATTTCTAAACCTCTAAGCTGTGAATTGAGAAATCCTTCTATCAAGTCATTATTGCCAAGATCCATAATTAAGCACCCTACCACTACATCAACACTGCGTGATAGCAATGCACGAATTATCATAACAATCAACACCCAAATTCAAAACCATAGACAACACTGATACTGAGCTGAAACGACAGAACAACCTTCTGCAAGGTGACGACAATAGCCCGATCAATTACACAGGGAGAAACATCCTACACTACGTCTACAGTACCATTACAATTACTCAATTCCCAAATGATAACAAGCATTTCACGTCGCATAATATTGAATAGGAATTAAATAAAGGCATAAGCCTCAAAGGAATCAAACCGCACGATGAGGAACCAAGAAGGGAAGTGCTCCTAATTGACCTGTAGCATCTTGAAGATAAGTACAAACGTCTTTATACTGATCTGGAAGACTCTACTAGACTTGCTCATGACTCGTGAGACCTAAGTGAGCCTAGTGCTCTGATACCATGTTGTCACGATCCAAAATCCATCAAGGTCATGATGTCGCCTAATACTGCTCTCAGGCAAGCCAACAATAAATGATTAACTTAATTAATCATTGTAGTATTTTCGAAATCATAAATTTCCTTCAATTAAATGGTAAAGGGTGTTGATACCCAATTTCCCCCCATATTATATATTGTATACGGCAAAATCAGAGGGTGCAATTTCTCATCATTAAGGCATTTCAGAAGATCATCTCGAGGCCTCGAGGCATCGAGACTATGGTCGAGTTCACTACCTTGAGATTCGTTGATGCCCGACCTAATGACTATGTTGGCCGCGGTCATGATGGGAATGGGGACTTCCCTAGGCATGCGGCTAGTGTTGGCAGATCCTAGCGTCATCTAGTTGTCCCATCCCCTTATCTTTGTAATTAATGCTTTTTATACTATGTTGGGATTCCCCTCCTATATAAAGGGGGTCTTTGACACATTGTAAACTCTCTATTGCTTCAACTGCTCTACACGAAATATAGATGAACATTCTCTTTTCTCTCTAACATATTCTCTCGATATTATTGCTCTCATTTATCATATTCATACTTGTTCTTCATTTATTGCTTATCATTGACCATAAAGATCCTTCGTTGATTATCTTAAAACTATTAGCCCTACTCCGACTGCCCTTAATAGCTCGAGCCCGATCCCTGGGATGGACCTCAAGGTCCCGTACCGATCAGCCCGAGGGCCCGATTGGCTAACTTATCGATTTGATTATAACTCTATCGTTAGCTCGCATTTCATCTCTAAACTTCATACACATATCATCATCTGTTTAAACAACTAGAATAAAAATAGATCACGTATTTTTAGAGTCCCATCAACAAATTTAATTGTTATTATCATTTTCACGGTAAATAGTTTGGCGCCCACCGTGGGGCTAAAAATTATAGTGATTATTTTCTTCCTGATTTCATTACACAGCGCAAGTTATCTTTCACACTTTTTCTTGTCAAAGATCTTTGATTTCAGGTCATAATGTCTGGTTTAATAAACGAAAATATTGAGAACCACAGAGAAAATGGTGTGGCTATTCCAGGTGTTGGTGAGCCGCCACAAAATCTTGAGAATGCACTAGGACCGATTCCGGCCGACGAAGTCTCATGTGATGCTCGACACACAGAAATAAGCTCCCACACTGAGCATACATCAAGGAGACCAACAGGAAGCCCAAAAAACCCCAGCTTGGGAAGAACAGGAAGTTAGCCTTCATTTTATTTTTGAAATGTTGCAGGCATAACAACTGGCTTTTGCTCAACTACAAAGTCAACAGAAGACTCCTAGCATGGTAGTACCGGGGACAACTCCCCCGCCAAACAAGTATTGAAGAGGTTAAGCAATAATGGGTCGATAGCCGATTCTTCCATAGTAAAGATGCCCGAAGACCTCAATAGAAGGATCGAATCAGGAAAAAAAATGATAGAAGCCAACGATAAGAAGGTCGAGACTTACAACTCTAGGGTCGACCAAATTCTAGGAGCGCCCCCAATTTTGGAGAGCGTGGACTCGAAGAAATTCGTGCAGAAGCCGTTCCCACATGAAGTGGCCCCAAAACCCATTCCGAAGAAGTTAAAAATGTCATAGCTTCTGAAATACAACGGTACCTCGGACCTCAATGAACATTTTACCGCGTACACCTATGTTGTAAAGGGAAATGACATAAAGGACGACGGGTTTGAGTTCGTTCTGCTGAAAAAATTTGGAGAAACACTTTCTAAAGGGGCGATGATGTGGTACCATAACTTGGCCCCAAACTCTATAGACACATTTGGCATATTGGCAGATTCCTTCATAAAGGCGCATGCCGGGGCCATCAAGGTGGCCACCAGAAAATCTGATGTCTTCAAAATCAAGCAGAGGGAGAATGAAATGCTGCGGAGTTTGTGTATCACTTTAAAATGGAAAGAATGGAACTACCACTGGTCTTCGACGACTAGGCGTACATGCCTTTACTCAAGGTCAAATGAGCAAAGGTTGGTAGTTTTGAAACTTCTGAAAGAGAACCTAGTCGAATATCGCATTGTGACTTGGTAGGACATTCATAACCAATACCAGTCAAAAATTAGGGTCAAGGACGATCAGTTGGTGCCCCCTCGGGCGCGATATACCCATATAGGTTGTAAAGCCTCGTGGAATTTCCACTCAAAGACCCAAAATCTTGCACTGCCTAGTTAGGAATATATGTTAGAAATTTATGTTCGGATCTTTTGGATTGATCTGTGCAGTAAAAAGTTAAAGAATAATGATTTTCAGAAACATGCATTTCTGCGGTCCATTATGCGGTTGCATAATAGCTGTGCGGATCGTATAGTCGCCGTAGAGTGAATCAGTGTGCTGGTTAGTTTTGAAGTTGACTATGCGGCCAATTATGCGATTGTATAATCAATATGTGGGCCCGCATAGTCATCGCATAATCTCCTTGAGATTTTCAAGGGCAGTTCTACGGTGCATTATGCGACCGCAGAATAGGTATGCGGACCGCATTCTTGTCCCATACCCGGCCAGTTTGTTTAGGTTTTGGGGGTCATTTTATGATCCCTTTTGCGGGCCATATATCTATTATGCGATCACATATGCGATCACAGATTGTATCGGGGCTCCTATTTTTTAACTTTTAAAACCCGACCCCATCTCGTTAAAAACGCCCCATTAGAACACTTTTATGCTATTCTACTTCAAAATAGAGTGAGATATGGAGTTCTCGAGGGAGAAGCTAACACTCATCAAGTCACTACAATCCTTGCCCAAATTTTTGAAGGCTTTCAAGTAAAATTTGCTAGGCCTTCATCCTAACAGGTAAGAACTTGTGCCCTAACCTATGATTTCGAAATTTCTATTAAAATAAGTGATTAACAAGTGGGTTCATGGGTATAAGGGTTGATTATCTTGCATGCATGAGTGGTAATGGGTATGGAAAGATTGCGAGTTAAAAAGATAGCAATTGGGATGTAAGGTAACGGAAATCTCTCACAAAAGGGTCCTAAAAAATCACTATGCACACTTAGTGCTTGATAATATACTCAAATGAGCTAGAACCTTAATCATGTCTCTAATTCTTAGTTCAATTTGTAATTCTCATGAAATAGATCGAAGTTGCTAGGAAATTCCAGAATTTATTGTAAGGGATTAAGGAAAGCTCTATTGAGGTATGTATGGCTGAAATCCCCTCTTCTTATAAATTGAGCTTCCACGGTGTCCGTGCAAATGTTGTAAGTCTGAAATTTAATTGATATAGTACTTGTTATATCAAATGAATTGATTTTGGGAGAATGTATATGGAAGGTGCATCTCCATGTGTTTAAAATGCTATTCTTTGTAAAATTGAGGATGTGTGGAGAACATGAACTATGTGCTAAAATGCCTAAATTTCAAGTCGAGGTTACATAGTGATTAATTTGCCGAACTAGATGAATTCCTCTCTATGCTTATAACTTGAATTACTCTTGTATGTGCCTATGATCTTAAATGGCAAGGTTAATGTTAAAAATGGGAATAATGTGAAATGTGGCCTAGTTCCATGTATGATGTGGTAATTGTGGCCCCAAGTGCCGAAGAACTAATACATGTGAAACTAAAAATTGAAGTGAGATGATTAAAGTAAAAGGGTAACGTCCTAGTAAGACGGCCTAGCCGATCGGTCTGTGATTGGACGCCATGCTACACACATAGTGGCATTGTGTTGGTAATTGAAACTGGAAAGTTAGAATGAAATAATGATTGAGGTATATATCTCAAATGAGGTAGCTTAGCCGATGGGGCCGTGATCGGACTCCGCTTAAGAAAGCGGTGGTATTGTGAATTATGATGCAACAATATGGAATGCCCCAACCTAAAGTTACGGAAACTATGTGAACCTTTTATATTGCTAACGTGGTGATTGTTTGAAGCTTGTAGTCCTTATGATTTCTTTTTACTCTTGTATGGTTGTTCTTTCTAACACGATGGTGTTTAGTTATACATACTAGTACTATTCCATGGTACTAACGTCCCTTTTGTCGGGGGTGCTACATTTTTGAATAAATGTAGTTGGTTCCATAGCGGACAATGCTGATCGCAGCTAGCGAAGTATCCTCCTCTCAGAAGTCTTGGTGAGCCCCTTTCCTTCAGGGGTTGTGTTGTACACTTTTTGTTATAAAAGTTCCACTTTTGAGGTATGGACGGGGCCTTGTTGCCGGCGTTATCACAATCGTCTTTTGTATCCTTAGAGGCTTCGTAGACGTTTGTGTGGGTTGTGTTCGGGTATTGGATGAGGCACTAGACTATCTTGTAATTATAAGCTCTTGTTTCCTCTAAACTATAACCACTTAATGTTATGGGAATATAACCACAGGTTTAAGGTTTGTGATATAAAATGAACTAAAAATGTTGAATGTATGACCTCCCCTATTGTCTAAACAAACGAAAGAATGGATCCCTTGATCATATTGAGTTGGGTAGAAAGTATTAAAAAGGCTTGCTCAGTTGGGTTCTCTCGATTGAGCGCCGGTTGCGCCTCCCGAGGTTGGGGCATGACAAACTTGGTATTAGAGCCTAAGGTTTGAATGTGCCATAGGATGTCTCGGAGCCGTGTTTAGTAGAGTTCTTCTTATCAGTGTGTAGTCGACCACATCTATAAGTTGGAGGCTACTTGGGCATTTAGGAATAACACCCTTCTTTGATATTCTGGATCGCGCGGCAATTATGAAACTGTTCCTCCTCTAACTAGTGCATTCCTTCAATTTCAGTACATGGCATCTAAGAAGAAAGCCAGAATTGGCCAAGGAGCCAGTGCCACCCTAGGAGTGGCCGATGATTCACTACTTGATACTACGGGTGAGGATAATCACCCCGCTATCACCTAACCTGATTCTTCTACTCTACAGTAGACTACCTCAGTTCCTACATCTAGGAGGGTACCACCATCCCTCCCGCTGATATTCTTGTCCCTCCTCCAGCCCAAGATTTCGGTTCCGGTATCACTGATGGGGATCTTAGGAGAGCTATTCAGATGTTGACCCAGCTAGTGGCCTCTCATGCCCAAAGGTCAAATGCCACACCAAGGTCATCTAGCCAGCAAGGGGATTCCATCAGTTACAAGGTGAACATATTTCTTCAGTTAGACCCTCTAGTGTTTACGGGTGTAAATCCAGAAGAGGACCCCCAGGATTTTATTGATAAGAGGCACAAGAACCTCAGGGTTATGCATGCAAATGAGACAAAGGGAGTAGAGTTGGCTACCTACCATCTAAAAGGGGTGTCCTATGCGTGGTTTGAGTTGTGGGAAAATTCCTGTGAAAAGGGGAGCCTGCCAGCGGGGTGGAGTGAGTTTGCCGATGCCTTTGTAGATCATTTCCTGCCTGCTGAGACAAGGGCAGCCCGTGCTGCAGAGTTTGAGAATATGAAGCAAGGTAGCAAGAGTGTTTGGGAGTACCATATGGAGTTTTCCCGCCTGTCCAATTATGCTATTCACTTGTTGCCCACAATGGATGTCAGGGTGTGCCGATTTGTAAAGGGCCTTAATCCTTTGACGAGGATTGTATAGCTGCCTTGAATTCTAACATGAATTATGGGAAGATTGTGCCATTTGCTGAGGCCACAGAGAACCATTAACTGAAGAACAGAATGAAGAGAGAGGGTAACAAAAAGTCCCGGTCTAGGGGAAATATGGGTGAGTCACTAGGTGGGGGAAGATCAGCTTTCTGGGGAGGATCATTGGGGCCGTCCCAGTCTGTTGCATAGTCTTCAGCTAGTGCACCGCCATCAGGGCCCAGTCGGCAGCAGTAGTGGAGTTGTTTCAGGCCCAGTCAGGGCTACAGGGGATCCCACCAGCGGGGTAGATCAGGAGAGAGATCCCAGCAACAGCAGAGGTCCCCATGCCCCAGGTGCGCGAAGATGCACTCAGGGATTTGCTACATGGAGTTACCCGTATGCTGTGGATGTGGGATCGGTTCATCTAAAAAATATTTCTTAAATATATACGTATGTCATATCTTTAATAAACTCATGCATGTTTATTGTCAGAATTGCTCTATTTATCAACGCTAACCTAAGGATACCCGTAGTATCACCAAATCAGAGCTGAACCGAGAAAGAAAAGGCAGCGGGGACACGAACTAACCATTCCCTTTGCAAAACTCATGATTTTTGTTTGGACGCAGGAACCCAAGTCACAAACTTATATATTATGCACTCATACTGCTCAAGAATACGACTCTCGAAATTATTGCTTCACAACCACTATCGGCATACAATATCCCCAGCAACCACAATATCACAATCAACAACCAGCTATCAGCCATCAGCTAAGAAATCTTTTACTGTTCATCTTTCATCTTTTGCATAAGGCTACTATTCTGCCTTCCGAGGTTAAGCTCTACCTCCATTTGCATTTCCCGCATTGCATAAGGCTACTATTCTTCCTTCCGAGGTTAAGCTCTACCTCCATTTGTATTTCCCGCATTGCATAAAGGCTACTATTCTGCCTTCCGAGGTTAAGCTCAACCTCCATTTGCATTTTCCCGCATTACATAAGGCTACTATTCTGCCTTTCGAGGTTAAGCTCTACCTCCATTTGCATTTCTCGCATTGTATAAGGCTACTATTCTACCTCCCGAGACTAAGCTCTGTCTCCATCTGCATGGCTCAAATATTGCCAGTTCATTTAAATCCAGCATCGGCTAAAAGATCACCATTTTTATTTATATTTTGCATGGCTAAAATATTGCCACTTCATTTAAATCTAGCATCGGCTGAAAGATCGCCATTTTTTATTTACACTTTGCATGGCTGAAATATCGCCACTTCATTTAAATCTAGCATCAACTGAAATATCGCCACTTTATTTTTTGCATGGCTGAAATACCGCAAATTTTTATCTTGCATCGGCTGAAAGATCGCCACCTTTAGCATTTCATTGGCTGAAAGATCTCCAAATTGTCCAAAGGCGTCATTGTTCGGAGGCACTATCTTCACAACCCGAGAACACCATGCCATGGCCTGAGGAGCCCACTTTTATCTTTGCATAGCATTATTCAAAGGCATCATGGTTCGGAGGCATCATTCTCATATCCCGAGAACATCATTTCATAGACTGCGAATCCTCTATTATATGCTTTATGGCCCAGGACATCATGGTCCGAGGATGTCATCCTAACCATCCAAAGACATCATTCACGGTCCAATGGGAAATTGCATCACATTTAAATTTATGTACAATATATGCGCTCGTATTGTTTATTTGCAGGTAAACCAACGAGAAACAACCATCCCAGCAGAAGCGATCCCGCTTCAGTTCCCGTAGCTCTACTAGACTCTTAACCACACCACCCCAACCCGAATATCTCGTCCGTTCTTGAAAATAATTTCCTTTGGCATATTTCGCCGGCGGATCCTGAACTACATATGGCCTGATTCCTGTAAGACCAATGATATGTAGGTAGCTCAGGAACCAAAGCACGGTCAATCGCTTCAAATCATTTCGTTCGGTCAAAATTGGCCATCATATCTTTACCCGACAACTCTTCCATCCTTCCCGGGTAAAGAGGGGCAACTGTTGATATCCAATTTTTCCATATGTATTTTGTAATATATATATATATATATATATATATATATGCATATATAAGCATGCCTAAGGATTTTACTATTTTTCCTAATATTTTAAAGATTTTTTAAATCAATTTATTGTCCATTTTAGCAGTACAAAATCAGTAATTATTCCCAAAATTATCAATTTTGGTGAATAATTTATTTTATTCCCACCTTTATACCAAAATATAGTTAATGTGATTTTAGTACATTTTTACAAATTTATTTGATATTTTAAAAGCTAAATTGCATATAATTGCAATTCTAGCCTATTTTATGTTTAATAGCATTTTAATTATAAAAGCTGGTACCATTTTTTTAAATTAATATTTACATATTATTTACGAGCTCAGTACTTTTAATTTTCTTTTAAAATTATTTTATTATTTTTATAAAATAAAAGGGGAAACTGGCTATTTAACATGTAGCCTCATTTCATTTCAATTACAACCTATTCACATTTCAATTTTAGCCCTCAATTGACCCAATCCTAACCGCAACTGGACCGGCCTAATTCCAATTTTACCTAACCCCTCAACCCATTTATTTAACCCGCCTGGATTTTATTTCAATCTAGACCGTTGTCATTTTGATCAACGGCCATGATCACCCCTTTCCTTTTTAATTCACCAACCATACCCTAAACACCTCATTTCGTTTGGTCCGCTGCCTTTGAATAATCTCCTCTCCCAAAACTCTCTCGATGGTTCTTCGGAACCCTAACCTTCTTCTACCCCTTTTCCCACCATACTTTCACCGGAATCCACGGCTTCTCAGGCTATGGATAGTCTGCACACACCCCCCCACCATTAAACCCTAGGTGTTCGAAGTGTTGAGGTCTAACCTCGATTGTTCTCTTTCAAATATTCTCAGAGCTATAGTTATATGGCCTCTCCCGCCTGCGCTCCGACGTATTCAAGCATTAGGGGCCTGATTCTACCCACCCGACAAGATCGCGCTTCCTCCCAAGCCTTTCTCATTTCTAGGGTTTCTCTGAAATCCTAAGCTATTCGAGGTTTTTCTTTGTTTGTTTTCTTAGATCTATGATATATTTGTGTTTTACTGGATGTGTAAAGTATTTTCCCTAATATTTCTTTAAAAAATTGCTTCTCTTCGATTTAGGGTTTCTGAAAGGTTTTCAAAACATCTTTCCGATTCTTTTCTTTATGTGTGTTTGTCTATATTATGCCTATGTGTTTTCTTTTCTACCACGCATGTGTTGTTCTTCTATTTTCTTCCTACTATACATGACACTCCTGCACTTTTTATTCTACCATGCCTTTAGACTAGGCTCGCATGTCAATCTTTGTTATGTTCTTCTATCTGTTCTTTGCTATATTTTTCATTATTCTTCTACTGTATGTGTTCCCATCGAGTTCTCAAGTTTGTTTGCCTTTACTGAACTTCTATTTGAGTTCTAAACATGCTTCCTTTACTGTTTCTTAAGTTTACATCACTTCTTCTCTCTTTTGAACTTGCTCAAATTCCGAGCTTTTCTCAAACATGTTCTTTATGCTTTCAAACCTGCTATCATGTCTGTTGGTTTCTCATGAGTCTCTAAAAGAGACCCCTGAGTCTGTTTTAATGGCTTGCCTTGTCATCTCTGTGTCTGATTCGAATGGAAAACCCTAGGATTTGGGGGTTTCTTTGGAAAGTTCGATTTTGTGTTAGGACTTGGAGTTCTACTTTGAAACCCTGAAATCTTAGACTCATTCTGAGTCTATAAATTGGATCTGAACCTTTATGACTTTTCTATGATAGTCTTTTCTAATCAGCATGACAACTCCTTCTTGTTTGATATCTGTGTGCTTTATATATGAGAAATTCTTCTTTCAAAAAAGGTTTTGCCAATTATTGATTGGTTTCAAATTCCTTTTAGTAAGGTTTGATTGATTGTTATTGATTTTCCTTAAGTAAAACCCTTTCCTCTCTTTTCCTGACTTGGTTCATTAGAACAAAGCCTGCAATTTTGATTTTAGTGATTGTTTGATTGATTCCCTTTCCTTCTTTTCACAAACCGTGTACCACCGGACTTTTGCCTTAATTAAACTCCTTTGTATTTACCCTTTTTGTGTTACTTCGGAAAAGATTTCAATCAAATTCTTTCCTTAATTGTCTTTTACCCGTTTGAAATCAGAATCCCTTAACTAAAGAGAGACTTTATGTGATTGATTGCAAAGCTATTTTCTTACCTTTTCTTACTTGCCTTCTGCACTATAAAAGGGGACGACCCTTCTGCACTTTGACAACTCCCAATTGAATACTCTTTAAGAAACTTCGAATTCAATACCTTCACATTCTCATATAAGTTTCTTCTGGCTGTTTGCTTGCAATTTGGGCTTTACTACTGCTTTTTCTCTTCTTATTTCTGAAACTGGTATTTCCTAATTTAGTTTTTGCCATCATACCAATGTGTTTATTTACAGCTTCTGCAATCCTGTTTACTTTACTGTCCATTCCATGTTCAGTGGTTAATATGTATGCTATTTTTTAATCCCTATACCCCTATTCCACTCTATGTGTTTGAGTTGAGGTTCAGGCATGGCAGTATCCAAATTGCTGCTCATGTTTGGACCTGATCCTTAATGGATCCTAACTCCCAAACAAATGTGGCTAACATGCTGGTTAGGGGTGTGCAAGCACTCCTACTTGCTAAGTATGACCACCAACCTGCTATGGTGTTCCCAGAATCCCCTCTATTGCACTTACACTCATTCCTAGTTTCTAAGTTATGCCCCCCTCCTATGAACCTTGCTTTGGGACCTTGAGTTCCCTCTAAACTTGGACATTTGAGGCCTGGCCCTTCCATAATGCACTTTAATTCAATTCTGCAATTTGCTTGGGTGTAAGCACTGCCCGAAGTTCATGAAGCTCCTGGGAACTCTGACACACCCAAAAAATGAGAAAGGCTTTGGAAATCTGGGCTTTGGAGTTGGTTTTTTTTATTTTTTTTTGACCCGGAGTTTGAATTAGGCTCTCCTTGGTTATACTTTAATTTATGATGTAATTTAATTTTATTTCTATTTTCTTTATTCATTCTAGGTTGTAATAACTTATAGGGTTTATAGTGAAAAGGGGAGGGTCACTCATGTATGCATGTAGGTAGACATCATGTTCTTAGGTATTTATTCCTATAATCACATCCTGCTTTTTACTTATGAATTTCATGTAGAAATCGTGCCTATAGTTCTGCACTTCTCATATATAGAAATCCTGCCTATAGTTCTGCATTGCATATATGGATACCATGTCTTTAAGATTCTGCACTCATATAGATACCATGACTGTAGGCTTCTCCATTCTTGCATAATATAGATAAGCTGTCTATAGGATCTTTTCAATTCTGCATTCACATCTATCATTAGGCAAACCGTTTATAGGTTTAAAATAATAAAATTGCATTCTAGATACCATGCCTATAGGACTCTTGCATTGCTTCTATAAACGTTTTAACACCAATCATGCCTAGAAAGCATGTCTGTAAGGGTAAACAACTGAGTCTGAATCGTCTACAAGCCTAAAATTAATAATATCGATACTCAACACCTGCAGAGTTTATATTTGTCTATAATCAGCAAGCTTTCTCTAAAATAAGTATACTTCCACATTGCTAGATATCATGCCTATATGTCTCACCTAGGCAAGCCATTAGGTAATTAATTAACTACACCATTATTTAATAATTACAACCAGCAGGCAGGCAGGCCTGATTCAGACTTCTTATATGAAAATATGTGATAAATCAAACACGCCTTAACGTTTTAAGTTTAATTAAAGACCTAATCAGTATCTGAAAGACATGCTAAAACTATATGTTCTTTTTTTTAAGGAGGTTTGTTTGAGCCTTGTTTGTTATATGCTTCCCCATACTTGTCATATATGTTTTGATTGTCACCTTAGACTTTTATCCTTTTTAAACTCTAAAAGCCATTCCTCCCTGCCCTCTAGGACTAGTAGTCCCTAATACCTACAGGACTGATAGGATTGGGATGGGTAGTAGCATGCAATAAGTAACGATATCATTCCGCGACTTAATACCTTAACGGGGTGGGTAAGGGTAGATATGGATATGATGACCATGCGATAAAACCACGTGTATAAATGGTTACCGTGTGTTGTGTGGGGTGATCCACGTTATTTATAAACCTAGGACCCCCCTCACTTTTTACTTGTTTACTTTTTTTTTCTTTTCAGAATTTTAAAGCTGTTTAGTTTTTTGAGTTTTTTTTAACTTCTTCTTTTGCTTCAATTACTTTCACCAATTATGCAAAATCTCTCTTTTACTTGTCTGATTTTCAGTACTATTTCCTTCCCAAACTTCCGCCTCTTTCACTTATTTTTTTGATTACTTGCATCAATTAGTTGACCCCTTCCCCTTTACTTGTGTGTCTTTTTTTTTTAAATTATAAAACTTCCTTCTTCCAAATTTTAGCACTCTTTAAACTTCTTGTACTTCAGTTGTTTGCAACCATTATGTGAAAGCTATCTAGTATTTACAATGCTTGCTTGTTTACTTGTTGTTTGTATTTAAATTCACTATTATAGCATGGCTGGAAACTACACTAGTGGATCTTGAGGGGTGCTTAATACCTTCCCCTCGAGATAATTTCAAGCCCTTACCCAATCTCTGATTTTCTAAATTAAATTCATTTTTAATGTCCTAATGCACTTAATCATTAGGTGGCGAATCTTCTAAATTGCAAACCCAATTCCCAAAAGGAAAAGAGTTGCCCGCCCAAATGTCGTAAACCCGATTTCGACAGTAATGGGGTATGGGAAGATTGTTAGTTAAAAAGATAGCAATTGGGATGTAAGGTAACGAAAATCTCTCACAAAAGAGTCCTAAAATCACAATGCACACTTAGTGCTTGATAATATATTCAAATGAGCTAGAACCTTAATCATGTCTCTAATTCTTGGTTCAATTTGTTATTCTTATGAAATAGATCGAAGTTGCTAGGAAATTTCGGAATTTATTGTGAGGGTTTATAGAAAGCTCTATTGAGATATGTATGGCTAAAATCCCCTCTTCTGAGAAATTGAGCTTCCATGGTGTTTGTGCAAATGTTGTAAGTCCAAAGTTTAAATGATTTAGTACTTGTTATATCAAATGACTTAATGTTGGGAGAATGTATGTGGAAGGTGCGTATCTATGTGTTTAAAATGCTATTCTTTGTAAAATTAAGGATGTGTGGAGAACATGAACTATGTGCTAAAGCCTAAATTTAAAGTCGAGGTTACATAGTGATTAATATGCCGAACTAGATGAATTCCTCTCCATTCTTATAACTTGAATTACTCTTCTATGATCTTAAATGAAAAGGTTAATGTTGAAAATGGGAATAATGTGAAACGTGAGTTATGAAATGTGGCCTAGTGCCATGTATGATGTGGTAATTGTGTCCCAAAGTGCTAATGAACTAATACATGTGAAACTAAAAATTGAACTGAGATGATTAATGGAAAAGGATAATGCTTGGTAAGACGGCCTAGCCGATCGGGCCGTGATCGGACGCCATGCTACCCACATGGTGGCATTGTGTTGGTAATTGAAATCGGAAAGTGAGAATGAAATAATGATTGAGGTATATGTCTCAAATGAGGCAGCTTAAATAGCCGGGCCGTGATCGGACTCCGCTCAAGAAAGCAGTGGTATTGTGAATTATGATGCAACAATATGGAATGCCCCAACCTAAAGTTACGAAAACTATGTGAACCTTTTATATTGCTAACGTGGTGATTGTTTGAAGCTTGTAGTCCTTATGATTTCTTTTTACTCTTGTATGGTTGTTCTTTCTAACAGGATGGTGTTTAGTTATACATACTAGTACTATTCCATGGCACTAATGTCCCTTTTGCCGGGAGCGCTACATTTTTGAATGAATGTAGGTGGTTCCGTAGCGGACAGTGCTGATCATAGCTAGCGAAGTATCCTCCTCTCAGAAATCTTGGTGAGCCCATTTACTTAAGGGGTTATGTTGTACACTTTTTGTTATAAAAGTTCCACTTTTGCGGTATGGCTGGGGCCTTGTTGCCAGCGTTATCACAATTGTCATTTGTATCCTTGGAGGAACATTTGTGTGGGTTGTGTTCTGGAATTGGATGGGGCACTAGACTATGTTGTAATTCTAAACTTTTGTTTCCTCTAAACTGTAACCGCTTAATGTTATGGGAATTTAACCACAGGTTTAAGGTTTGTGATATAAAATGAACTAACAATGTTGAATGTATGACCTCCCCTATTGTCTAAACAAACGAAAGCATGGATCCCTTGATCATATTGAGTTGGGTAGAAAGTGTTAAAAAGGCTTGCTCAGTTGGGTTTCACTCGATTGAGCACCGGTCGCACCTCTCGAGGTTGGGGTGTGACACAGGCTTCTGGAAAAGGAGCCAAAGTCAAACAAAGAAAGATATCAGCTATACACCGAAGACCGAAGGAACGCCCCAAGGCGTAACCCACCCAAAAAGACCGAAGGATAGACCAAGGACAGAATCCTCGGGGACTCATCAACCGAGCTGGATTCGACCAGAAGGCAGGACCAGCAGAGGCACCTTGCCTGTCAGAATAGAACTTCAACGTCGATATATCAGATATTGCCTTTGCCATCAGTAAAATCAGAGATGTCAAGTGGCCCAGGACTATGCAATCGAATCCTTCGCAAAGGAACCATAACCTGGTGTGCGAATTCCACAAAACACATGGCCAGAGGATCAAGGATTGCCAACAGCTTCGAGAGGAAGTATCCAGACTACTCAACAAGGGTCATCTCCGAGAATTCCTAAGTGATCGGGCCCAAAAACCAGTTCTGAGAAAGAGAGGTGGCCAAGAAGAATGAGACGAATGAACCATAACATATCATCCACATGATATTGGGAGGCATTGATTCCCCGCAAGAACCTATGATGAGAAAGACACAATATCCATCACTAGAGAAAATTGAACTTGGGGTTACTTACCCGAGGATGCCCTCACGTTCAGCAAGGAAGACCCTGAGACCTTGTCTCAACCTCACAACGACGCACTAGTAATCTCTTTCCTCGTGAATACATTTCAAATAAAATGTGTACTCGTGGATCCAGGTAGCTCGGCCAATATTATCGGGTCGAGGGTAATAGAGCATCTCGGACTGCTAGACCAAATCGTGCCTGCCGCTCGAGTCCTCAACAGATTCTGGATAGATCGAGGATAGAATCCTTGGGGACTCATCAACTGAGCCGGATTCAATAGGAACATAGGACCAGCAGAGGCACCTCGCTTGTTAGAATACAACTTCAACGTTGATATATCAGATATTGTCTTCGCCATCAGCAAAATCAAAGATGTCAAGTGGCCCAGGCCTATGCAATCGCATCCTTCGCAAAGGAACCATAACCTGGGGTACGAATTCCACAACTGACATGGCCATAAGATCGAGGATTACCACCAGCTTCGAGAGGAAGTAGCCAGACTACTCAACAAGGGTCACCTCCGGGAATTCCTAAGTGATTGGGCCAAAAACCAGTTCCGAGAAAGAGAGCGGCCAGGAAGAATGAGATGAATGAGCCACAACATGTCATCCACATGATCTTGGAAGGAGTTGATGACCCGTAAGAACCCGTGATGACAAAGACAAAAATATCCATCACTAGAGAAAAGCAAACTCGGGGGTATTTAATTGAGGATGCCCTCACGTTCAGCAAGGAAGACACTGAGACCTTGTCCCAACCTCACATTGACGCACTGCTAATCTCTTTCCTCGTTAATAAATTTAAAATAAAATGTGTACTCATGGATCCGGGTAGCTCGGCCAATATTATCGGGTCGAGGGTAATAGAGAAGCTCGGACTGCCAGAACAAATCATGCCCGCCGCTCGAGTCCTCAATGGATTCAACACGGCAAGTGAAACAATGAAAGGAGAAATCACTCTCCCAGTCAGCGTGGCCGGCACGACCCAAAATGTCAAATTTTGTGTCATCAAAGGAGACATGAGGTATAACGCCTTGTTCGGACGACTGTGGATACACTGCATGAGAGCAGTACCATCCACCCTCCACCAAATGATGAAATTCCCAACAAAGTATGGGATTAAAACCGTCTACGACAAGAGAAATGTTCGCGGTGCACGACCAACGGCGGAGCTACATACTAAATTTAGGTGCTTCAGCACCCATTAAACTTTACACAACATAGGTATAATTATATAAAAAATTTAAGGCATCTGATATAAAAGGAAAAGAAAGCGCCTACCAACCAAAAAATTAAGTAGTTACTACACATCAAGAAAAATTAAGCACCCACGAACATAAAATCTTGGATCCGCCACTGTGCATGACGTGGCACCAACACCAATATATCCACTCTCGAAAGAACCAAAGGGGAAGCAAACTACATCGTCGGCTAAGCCCGGTTAAACATAGTAGGGGACCACACTGCTTCCTTCTTACAAGCGACAGGGACATATCAGACCTCAGAACATCGCCGGTGCATCTCACGCTAAGGTATAATCATCTCCCTTTTCATTTTATATTTCATACTAACCCTCATGCAGGACCCGATCAAAACAATCGAAGCTCTTCCCAACCCGAAGGCCTTAGATTTCAAAAGCATGCTTGTACTCTTTTCCTTCGGCCAGGTTTCATCCCGAGAAGCGTTTTACCGGCAAGGTTTTTAATGAGGCAACATCTATATGATACCTAAGGAAGATCCAATGAGTGTTCAAGGTTTCTTTTTCAAACAACCTCAAACACTGGAGGACATCCCCCCGGAAGATCATCCACTCGAAAAAGCCAAAAAATGCCAATTGGGGCGTCAATAGGAAAATGATGTACCAGGCCAAACGGTCCAATGAGCCATGTCCTTGTAGCCGGGCCCCCGATGGCGAAGACATAAATACTTGTATGAAGTAATAAAAGAATACCATTATCAAAACATCTCATACTGCAAAGGAAACTCAACATTTTGCAAAAAATAGGTTCCTCTGTCAAAACGTCCCGAACACTAGGGGACTGGCGTCGACCATTCAACACCTGATAGACCTCCCGGTCAGGACTCCAAACTCATAAGCCCTCAATGAGGTAACAAGAAAATCTTAAACGTCTCCAAGGTCGAAAGTGCCCCGAATACCCAGGGACTGGAATCAAAATCTCAAAAAATGCATGACCTTAAGGTCGGGATCTCCGAAATTGCAAGCCCTCAATGAGGCAATACAAAATCTACAAGTGACGATTTCCGAGCCAAGGTACCCTCGATCACTCAGGGACTGTTGCCAATCGCCATTCATTAAAAAACCCGAGGCCATAAGACCCCGAGTGGGTAGACTCGATCTCGTAAGACCTATATAAGAAAAAAAACGATATTTGTAAGACCTCAAGCAAGGCATGAACGATACTTGTACCAAGTATTAGAAACTGTAAGACCTCAAAGGCAGGAAAAACTTGTAAGACCTTACTACATGCATAAACTCGATCCCGAAGTTTAGGCTATATATCAAATCTGTAAGACCCCTAAAAAGGCATACCCCCGATATAGAAACCTAAACTACTTCACTCGGGACCAAAATGGCTCCGGCCAAACACAAACAACTACGGTCATACAGCTGTACCAGCCAAACTAATGCAACTCGGGGATGCCCGACCGTCGCTATAAAATCACAAGCCATTACTTCGAATCTACTTTGAAAAGAACCGGTTAAACAAACTACTCTCGACATAGGCAAAAGAGCTTCGACCATGTCAGCTCCAAATCACAGGATTCGAGCTACTCATCCTCCGAGCCAAACCTTATGAGGTGCTCGAATATCGCCGTAAAACAACTCGAAATTTACGTTCTTCCCAAACCGACGACGGGTCAAGCAAGAATTACTTCAAAAGTCCTTAACAAGAGGAAAATAAAGACAATAAAAGGTCGCTTCGACCCAGAGCATAAGAGAAATTGTCGCCAGCTTAAATTAAAAGGCCGCATCGGCCTAAAGCGTAAGAGCCATTGTCGCCAGCTCACACAAACATGAAAACTTGAGGGTCGATTGAGCTCGAGTTGAAACCTGACTCAGAGACTGATCTGAAAATAGTTAACTATATATGTCTCACAACAAAGCATAAGAGGCGTTGTCGCCAGCCTAATGAGCCTCAGGGCCACACAAATAAAAGATCGCTTCGATCAAAGGCGTAAGAGCCATTGTCGCCAGCTCACAAAAATATAAAAGCTTGAGGGTCAAATGGGCTCGAGTCGAAATCCGACTTAGGTACCAAACCTAAATAGTTGAGCAAAAGCATAAGACCTCAAACGCCAGATTATAACAAAAGTCGTATCGACCGAGCACGTAAGAGCCCCCGAGCAAACCTAATGAGCCCCAGGGCCATACCACGAATCTAAGAATTCTCACCGACTCTGAGACCAGTTCACCTGGCCAAATTTGAGACAGAAAGGGGTACAGAAGAAGTAAATCTACAATGTTTTCTTTGATACACATGTGCGAAAAAACACATTCTCCATCTACAAACAAGCTTTGAAAATGCTTACGAAATGGCAAAATCTATGCACTACCCCTGAGAGCTACGGACTACCAGACTCATATTCACTCTCCTCGACGTCGGACAGAAGTAACCGACCATCATGCTCGTCCACCCTCGCTCGCCCCAACTCTTCCGAGAGGATAAAACCCCTAGCGCAAATCTTATCGAGAATCATTCTTGGAGACTTGCAACAAGAATATTCTTTGATCCTCTCTTCGCGATCGAGGATCCTCCTTAATTCGGCTTAAGCATCAGTAGCGTCCTTTAAATAAACTGCTATCTCCTAATCAACCTTAGTTCAACTCAGTGCTGCTCCGGTCTGGGCATCAACTATCTCATCCCTAACTTTTGAAATCTCAAATTTGAGCTTCGTGATCATATCCGCTTGAATGAAAGCATTGTCACAAGCTAAGCAGAGTTGAACCTCGAAGGCAGGAACTTTAGCCAAGGCATCCTTCTCCTCTAAAGCCCGAACCTCCGCCCGAGCTCTTAGATCGTCACAGCCATTCCTGACACGGTCGGCTTCATCCCAAAGACTCTCTAGGGCTTCCATCTTTTTCTGAAACTGGGATAGAAGAAATATTAGCCTCAGAAGCTAAAAGGCGGAACACATTCTCACCCGGGATGGAAAATTACCTACTCCATCAAGTAGCTCTTGTAATTCAAGCTCCGACACGCCTCATAGCACAGGTGTTCCAGCTCAACTTCCTTTTCATCGCAAAGGAGCCTAAGCGATGTATCCTCATCTAAAGCTTTCCGGAGCCTGGCTCCACAACGGAGCAGCTCAAACCTAACCCTGTCAAAAGCTTGTAAAAGAAAACCCGATAAGGAAAAGAGTATGCCGGATTTAAAAGGCCTATGTCGAAACTCAACGCGAAGTGAAGTCGGCGGACTTCCTAAAAAGCCGAGCGCATATCTGTTAAACTAGTCGAGGCAGCCGCTCAGAGAAACCACCTTTCTAGAATCAGAAACTACGGGTGCGGTAGGTTCAGATGGTGTTTTGGTCTCGAAGCCCTGGCTCCATTTCGCCTTACTCCGAGTGCCATCACCCTGCGAATGCATATCCTACTTATTATTGTCATTCTTTAGCCAGGGAGCTGGCAACCCCTCCCCCTCTCTGGAGGAGCATGACCTCACCTCAAAAAGGCTCTCCGATACCTACAGCAGCAAGATTAATATGCAGAAAGGGAAAATGTCTCTGCAAATGAACAAAGGGTAAGGAAAAAATAGTACAAACACACACCGTGATGTTTTTCATCCCATCTACCCCGGTACAAAGCTCGCCACTTGCACTTGTCGCATGTCGAGTGGGTCACCAGCTTCCGGACCCAAATCTGACAAATCATGAATGTTGCCTGGAACCCACTAAACCGCTATGGAAAAAGAAAAGGAGGCATGGTTACAAAACCATTCTTCGCCATTAACAAATCTATGAAGGAACGGGGTACATCACTTATGTGTATAATTCCATTCCTCAGGGAATGGCATAAACTCCACAAGGATAATGTCCACGGTGCGCACCTGGACGAATCGACTCATCCATTCCCGACCCTCGTCTTCCTCATCGTTAACAACAAAGGGCTTGGTCGACCGGTACCGCAAGGTTAGCAGACCTCAGTGGTGAAAGGGCTGGTACATCCTAATGGGATGACTGAGCATGAATTCAAGCCCCGCCTTCTCCGTAAAAATTCTTATCATCGGCACTATTTGCCAAAACGACAGGGGGATCTACACCAAGGTAACCCGATACTTTAAATAGAAGTCGAGCACAACCCTATCCAGGGGGTCCAGTGTGAAAGGATACGTGTACACATTCAGGAATCCATCAACATGATCAGAGATGCCCTCATCCAGGGAAAGTGTCTGTAACACTACTCTCTCTGCCCATCCGCAGTCTCTCCTCACTAACTCAAGTTTCTCCTCTCCTATCAAAGAAATAACCTTCAAAGTAAGCTCTCGCTGATCCCGAGCATCGGGAGCGAAATTCTCCCCTCTCTGCTAGACAGATCCCAATGTAGCAGTCATGGCTATGACAAGACTAGAGAACTGCAGCAGGAACCTGTGCAAATACTTTAGTGCTGAGGTAATGAAGGGCTAAACTCCAAAATGGGAGGATAACTATCTTAAATGGCAGGATCTCTAAAGGAGCAGAAGTGAACCTATATATGGAAAGAAACAACAGCAACCCGCATGCCTAAAGGGCCTACGACATTATCACCAATCCCAAGGTGGTACCCGACCTCGAAGATCTCCATCAAGGAAAGGTTAGGCTCTAAAAAGACAATAGAATCATCGCCAATCACGAGGTAATACCCAACCTCGAGGATCTCCATCTAAAAGAAGTTAGGCTCTAAGAAGACAACTACATCATCGCCAGTCCCGAGGTAGTACTCGACCTCGCGGATCTCCATCTAAAAGATGTTAGGCTCCAAGAAGCCAACATCATTGTCGCCAATCCTGAGGTGGTACCCGACCTCAAAGATCTCCATATGAAAGAAGTTAGGCTCTAAGAAGACAATGACATCATCGCCAGTCCCGAGGTATTACCTGACCTCGAGGATCTCCATCTAAAAGAAGTTAGGCTCCAAGAAGCCAACAACATCATCTCTAATCTAGAGGTGGTACCTAACCTCGAGGATCTCCATCTTAAAGAAGTTAGGCTCTAAGAAGCCAACAACATCATCGCCAGTCCCGAGGTGGTACCTGACCTCGAGGACCTCCATCAAAGAAAGGAGTTAGGCTCTAGGAATCCAATGACATCATAATAAGTGTCGAGGTGGTAACCGACCTCGGGGACTTTCGCCAAAAGGGAATCAGGCCCCAAGGAAATAAGCAATTAAGCTCCACCCATATGGGCTTAGCCCCGGGATATCATTCTTGCTCGGACTAACCCTCCTCCATGATCTATCTATAGCACTTTAGGTTTTCTACTCTAAGTGCAAAGCAAGTTTCTAGGCAGTCCGTGTCCACGGGCCTCCGAGCAAATTTCTCCTCAAAGGATGTCATAAAGCCTAAGTGGTAACTCATGGTTTTGAGGCTCGAAACATTACATTCATTCGACTCGAAGTAAGGGGTTTGAAGAATTGGGCTTATCGACCCGATCCAGACTCAATATTGGCACCGACCGGTAGAACTATACACTCAGAATCTTCATAAACGTAAATAAAAGGGAACACAACAAGTGTCAAAGACAAAGGTTAAGAAAACATCTTTGTATTCATAAATGTTTGGTTACAACAGCCCGCGAGAGGCCCTCGCATATGATTACAAAATCCCTCAAGGGATCCTTACACAGAAACAAAGAAGCGAAAGGGTACATATAGTGAAAGCCTAAGAGCCTAGCCTACTCTCAAAGGTGCGACCTCGGCAGCAGCATCTTTGAGTATCATCTCCTTGGAAGCACGTCCTCAAAGACAATATCTTCCAAGCGCCGTCCCCTCAGCGGTCTCATCCCAGTCACCCAAAGTAGCACTTCAAAGGAGAAGATGAAGAAGAGGAAAGTGGTAGGACCAGAAAAGGATGAAAAAACACCTTAGCCCAGTAAAAGGCTCGATGGGTGTCGGCCTCACTTGCATAAATACTTTGAGTAAACTTCTTGGACATAATGCGGTGCAAGCTACCGGCCATAGGTACCACTTCATCCCAGGAAACGAAAAAGAGGCGAAGTACCATACTCGGCCGGGGAAGGAGGGTGAGCAATAGTGTATAGTCCGAACGCCCTTGTGAGAAACGGTGTATTGTCCAAACATCTTCCCGAAAAAGAAGAGATTGGCCTCCATGTCTCACCACCTCAAGCCAGTGATGACAACAGTGACAACTGTAGCCGTAGCAACAATAGTGACAGAATAGCATAATCCCACTCGGCGAGGGAGAGCCCAAGCAGAGGGCCGAGGCATGGCTCATGAAGACACCGCCATCTAACCACAAAACCATGGATCCCAAGAATGGTAGGTAGCTGTGGAGGAAGATAGTGAGAAGAAAGAGATGAATGAACGAAGAAAGGCATTTAAATAAAGAGGTAGTGCCGGAAGGCCCCATTTATAGGGGATGATAACGCGGCCATCAATGCCTTTGAAAGAGGATCGACAGGCGCAATCAATGCGTTATTGAAAAATTGAATCGACGGCGACACTGTCGCTTTGGAGAATGGAGATAGACGGTGCATTGAATAACGCTGAAAAGACAAGTCCATGGAATCTCCCGGCTATCGTGAAGGCTTGCATCATAGGTTGCGTCACCAGTATGATGTCATCGCAGGGAGCCCGAAGAGTTGGATGTCAAAATCATTTCTTATCATTCCTCTCTAATAAACGCAGGGACTATCTGTATACGGCAAAATTGGAGGGTCCAATTTCTCCTCATTAAGGCATTTCAGAAGATCATCTCGAGGCCTCGAGGCTGCGAGACTATGGTCGAGTTCACTCCCTCGAGGTTCGTTGATGCCCGACCTAACGATAATGTTGGCCGTGGTCATGATGGGAATGGGGAGTTCCCTAGGCATGCATCTAGTGTTGACAGATCCTAGTGTCATCTAGTTGTCCCATCCCCCTATATTTGTAATTAATGCTTTTTGTACTATGTTAGGATTCCCCTCCTATATAAAGGGGGGTTTTTCACACCTTGTAAAATCTCTGTTGCTTCAGTTGCTCTACATGAAATATAGATGAGCATTCTTATTTCTCTCTAACATATTCTTTCGATATTATTACTCTTATTTATTACATTCATATTTGTTCTTCCTTTTTTTCTTTATCATTGGCCATAAAGATCCGTTGTTGATTATCTTAAAACTCTTAGACCTACCACGACTGCCCTTAATAGCTCCAGCCCGAGCCCTAGAATCGACCTCGAGGCCCCGTACCGGTCAGCCCGAGGGCCCGATTGGCTAGCTCATCGATTTGATTATAACTCTATCTTTAGCTCGCATTTCATCTCTAAACTTCATACACATAGCATCATCTTCTTAAACAACTAGCATAAAAATAGATCACGTATTTTTAGAGTCCCATCAACAAATTTAATTGTTATTACCATTTTTACGACATATATACACACACACACACACACACACACACACATACATATATATATATATATATATATATATATATATATATATATATATATATATTGCATATGCATCATTATTTGATTTATCAACATATACAAGTATTTTTTTTTATAATTTTCCATAATTTTTAAGACTTTAAATCAATTTTTTTTTTCTGAATTTCATTTAATAATCCAGTAATTATCCTTCAAATTATTTTTCAAATGATTTAATCATCTAAGATTATCATTCATACCAACATGATGTTTTAAATATCTTTCACCGCATTTTTAGAATTACATTTGCATTTTTAGGGCTAATTGCACATTTTTTGCTATAATAGCCCATATTAATGTATAATTATATTATTTATTCAAAAAATGACTTTATATATTTTTTTAACGTTTAGTAATTATTTTTGATCATTTTGTGCACAAATGATATTTTTGTTATCTATTAATTACTTTTATAATTTATCTTTTATTAAATAATGGGTATTTAAGAAAACTAGCCTAAAAAAACCTACACATTTTTGGACCAATTGCTGGCCCAAATCGAACACCCTAGCCCAAATAACCTTCAGACCAAATCAATTAACCCAACCCCGCAACCCGGTCACAACCCGTTTAACCACCCGACCCAAGACCCTTTTTTAATCGTGGCCATTGATCTCTGAGATCAACAATCCACATTAAACCTTCCTTTTTAATTACAACCCAAACACCCTAACTTTAATCACTTCCCACTATCCGCTGCCCTCATGATGAGTGGTGATTTTACCACTCATTCTAGTCTCTTTTCTTTAGCTTTTATGTCCTTTAACTATAATCGGAGGTCATTTATGGTGTGTATTGTTATATTTTCTGGTAAATGATGCCATGAAGTGATTTGAATTCAAGTGGACTGGAATTGAGCAAAAAAGGGTGAAAACCATGCAAAAACTCCCACGTGATTCCACATTTACGGAATGATGGTCGCAGAAGTGATCCCATTTCTGCGTGAAAAGGCTCGCTTTTGCGTAGTTGTCTGAGCTTGCAAGAATCGCATCTGCGGTTAGATTACCGCTTGTACAGTTGTGCATCTACGCCTGGTGAACCGCATCTGCTGTGACAAATTTTTAGTTGGCATTTCACTTCTGCGATGGGATATCCGCATCTGCAGAGCCGCACCTGCGATGTTTCTTTCGCAGGTGCGGTTAACATGCATCATACCTGGGAAATTCAGACATTTCACATGTTTTCAACCCCTAACCATTATTATACTCATCCTAGCAGATATTTTGGAAGATCTTTGGCTTAATTTTAGTTCCACATACTAGAAAGAACAAGCTTTTGGAAGCTAGGGTTTGCACACATACTTGGGCTTTGAAGATTTCAAGCTTGTGGTTAAGGATTTCTTACCCATTTATGTTTATTTCTTTATTTCCTTGTTTTGTATTGAATATTTAAGTGTGTAGTATTTACTTCCATCACTTGATCTTGTTTATGGAAATATTCATAGTTGAAGTGTGGACAAATGCCTTGTTGTGCTTATGTAATGAATGATTTTTATTTATTTATGAAGTGAGATGTTATTTCTTTAATTATTCTTGTTCTTTAATATTTCCAAAGGGATTAGATAACCCTAGGACTCACCCATTAACTCCGAATTAATTTTGGAAAGATAATTTGGGGTTGAGAAAGATTAATTAACAAGAACTTGAGGCGTTAACCCTCATTTTATAGATTCTACCTAGGGATAGGATTGAACTACTTGTAGCAACATCCGGGGGTACTTCTATTAATTGTTTTAGCGATAATTCAATTAGTAAGTCTTGTTAGTCTTTGGAAGAAGCTAATATAGAATTATTAACCATGGCTAATTAACATAAACTCGCTCATATTTGTAAAATCGTGAAATACATTGGATCGTCACTTGAGTGTAATTACTGATGCAACCATACTTGTAGCCATTGATCATTTTACTTGCTTTCTAGGTTAGTTTACATTTCTGCATTTAGATAAAAATCTTTTTAAAAACAATTATAAGTGTTTGGCATTGCATAATAAGTGATAATTCTCTTACATTCCTAATCGCCTATATATTGTCCTCTTTGGTATTCGACCCCGACTCATAGTTGGGTATATTATATTTCATGCTACCGTGTCCATTTACTTTTTAGTAGTGGATTTGGACATCATCACCTCATATCCCATATCCATTCTCCCTCCTATGAACCCTAGATGCTGCCTCCCCTAAAATCTCTCGTAATCCTACACGATATTGGATTCTATGGCTACCCTATGCCATATATGGCCTTTCTTTGGTACTGGATCCTTTTCTATACTACTTTCCTAAACATGGCAAGCATATCTCATAAGAATCAAACCAAAATCGGTTCAGATCCTTGACTTTTCTGATTATTCTGTCTATATTCGTCATGTGCTCTATTGTAAGTACGAATATTTCTATATCTTATGTTGATTCTTACTTACCCTGAATTAGGGTTTTCATACATCTTTTAATCAAGCCAAAATAGGTTCGATTCTGTGATTTTAGGTATTATTATGTCCATATTTACCCTACATTCTACTATGGCATGTTTTTTGTTTTATTTCTAATAATATTTGTCTTACCCTAAAATTAGGGTTTTCAGATTTTCGTAATTAGTTCGATTCTCTGATTTTACTGCTATTTGTGTCTCTATTTATCTTGTACTACTTTGTTTGTGAATACTCTGTCAATATTTAGTTTTCCATAAATTAGGGTTTACCGGCTTACTCTCCTAATTTGATTTTAATTAACTTATGTGTTTCTATCCTTTAATGGTCTGATAGTTTAGATTTTCTTATTCATGTGCTTTATCTACTGCTATATAAATTGATCCTCCCTTCCCTTTAGTGGAGGGAACTTGGAAATCACTAAGTCCTCACTACAAACTGATGTTTTCTACTCTATATTTGTTCACTATTCTATTTTGTTTGGCTCTTGGTCGGTTGAAAGCCAAAGCCACAAATTCTGGGTTCTTACTCTTCGTTGATATTCAGAATACTGTGTACTTCATTCTTTCTTGTATTTTTGCTTAACCGGTAAGTTTCTAGACTTCTGTCACTTCATTCCTATTTACCTGTCATTTGCATATGTTTTTCACTTCTAGAGGTTGTAGTTTAGTGTGTTTTCTGAGTTGTTCTTGTGTGCAGTTCTGATTGCTTTATTTAAAATTTAAGGTCTCTTTAGCCTTTAACTTCATTATGTTGGTAATCTAAAACATGCCTAGACCTCGTTTGAGTTAATTAATTTCCTTTCAAGCAAATCTAGCCTGTGCGTTGCAACTTACTGATGTTTAGAACTTTTGCACTTTAGCCTCCCTTTAGCGTTTGATCTTGTTACCAATCATGTTACCTAAACATGCTTTACTTACATAATTCTTGTAATGACTTATTCTCATCCTCTCTAAATTCTGTTGCCAATTAACATGATTCTCACTAGGATCTATACTTAGCATAATATGAGTCTGTGGATACTAATACTGCAAACCTGTTCTGTTAATGTGTGACTACCTATGCATTAGGTGTTGAACTTGTTCTGCTGAAACTTTCTTAAGTCTGTTCTTGAAACCTAAGCCTATTTTGTTATCTGCTCTATTTGCTCAACTTGATTATGTTTGTATCCTGAGTGCTATCCCTCAACCTTAGTTTATACTATTTCATTTATTACTTGGGATCTTTTGATTTCTCATTCTTAGTCGGCTGAAAGCCAAGGCTATCTAAATTCTATCATTGACCTCCCTAGGGTGAGCACTGCTCGTGGTCCAGTTGAGACACTTGTGAACTTTGACACACTAGGACTTGGCTCTAGTCATTCCCTGAATCTCCTCTATTAACCTCCCGAGCGTGAGCACTGTCCTAGGTTCTTGAAGCCCTTGGGAACTCTGACACACTATGGTCGTTCTTTGCGACTTTTCCTAATTGCTCAAATGTGCACCCTTTCCACCAACTAGACAAGCCAATGGGCTTGTGTAAATGGTTGTCTTTCTAGGACTTTTGATCAACTCTGGCTACTGGGATTTGGCTATTCTGTGTGTAAATGAAGATAATTTTCCGGGCTTTATTGGCTATGACTTCTAGGCTATGTTGAAGCCTGGTTGATATGATGTTGAAGGCCCAACAAGGCTGGGTAATTAGTTATGTATTTGGCCTGCTATAGGCATGTCTATTGCCATGTAATATTAATATTTTACTTGTTAATTTTGGTCTGTAATAATACTTTGTATAAATAATTGGGGTGTTAGTAAAAAGATCTGCATGCCATGGGTAGATAACATGCCTATAGGACTTGATAATGTGTTTGCTATATGTGTTGTTTGATTACATGAGCCCTATAGAAATCATGATATTAGGAAAAGCACACGCACCCTACATGTTTACTATTCAGACGCTATATGTACTGTTGCGTGGTTATAGACAACATTAAGTGAGCACTTTGCATGACTACTCAGTTATTCACTAGAAAGCATGCCTATAAGATGTATAATATCTGCTTTGTCAACTTAAAAACTATTCCTATAGGAAATCGCACACTTCACTCAACTTGCCTAATACCTGCGCATTATTCAAAAGCATGACCGTTGGACTAAATATTTTACCTGCTCTTATGTCTACTTCTGTCCAATTATTAGATATCATGCCTATAGGGAATGAATGATAATAACACCTCTTCAATCTGCACCACGCTTAATAGATATAACGCCTATAGGATTTTAATTGCTTAAATTTGCTGTTGCATCACACTATCCATCTAGAAAGTATGGCTATAGGAGCTAAATATGTATAAAATTAGTTCAAACTATCAACCTTTAGAAAGCTTGCCTATAGGAGAAGATTAAGTAATTTTGAATATCTCCCATGGTTATCGTTGTCAACTACTGCACCTAGATATCATGTCCATAGGATTAAACACTTATAATTTGTAATTTTAGCAATCAATACGTAATACCAGATTCCCTAAAATATATAGTTACGCCTCTAACATAACACCTCGCATCTGAAACTACCTTCATGTTTGAACTCCAAAGTCACATAGAAATCATGTCTATAGAGTTTAATGGCTTTAACTCATCTCAATTCTGGAATTGTCAAACACCTAATTTGTTTTGCGTGCATTTGTTGTCTAAGTGTGGAGACTAAATTAAGCCCTTAATTGCTTTAACATGAAGTCCAACTTGTTTTGTATGTCGCCTAGCTTTCTCTTTTTGAGCAACCTAAGTAAAGTTTAGAACCACCCAAAATAAAGGTCCAAACGTCTCCTGGACCATATGCATGAGACGGGTAGTGCACGCATAAGGCTTTGTTTAGAACCAACTAGTGCGCTTTAGGTAACAACTTAAAGATAGTAATCGGGTAGCAGGAGATGATAGTTTGTGCCCGCTCAATAATCTGAGTAACACCCTATTTGGAGGGAGTTATGAAGTATTATTTATGTTAGACGGGGTGATCCTTTAAGCTAAAAAGCATAGGACACCCCCTCCCCCTCCCCCCATTTTCTTTCTTTTCCTACTAGAATAAAAAATAGTTGTACCCTCTATTTAGAACCAGTTTATAATAAACTTCTTTAATTTTGAGCTCTCTCTTCGTTTATTTGATCACATAGACTAATTCATATAATTCGAGTTCGGACGGGACCCACAGTTGTTGACCTGGAAGAGTGCCTAACATATTCTCTTCGAGGTAATTTCGATCCCTTACCCGATCTTTGATGATGCAAACTAGTCAAACAGAGTTATTTGCAAATAGGTGCCCTAACGCACCTTAAACCCATTAGGTAGAGACGTGATAGCATAGCGACTCTGCTGCGGATATTTTTTAGGCTCTTACAATAAGAAAACTTTGACTATATGAATTAGTATTCTCTGATAAACATGTCTTTATTATTTTTTCCTCTTACATGAATATCTCGCTCCCGTTTCCCTTTTTATTGCTACCTGTACACCCTTTTCCCCATTTTCCCTTTATTAGAATTCGAATCTCTGCTAAATTTGGTCATAATATGCGCTTTTCTTGAAACATTTTTTTAGAATTGCTACATCATGTCTCTCCCCACCCTCACTCCGTTGTTTACTTAATTACAATTTTCACATTGTGCGAACTAACTTCTTCCTTGTTTTCCTTTCTTTTATGTCTTTACTTTTCATTCAATACTGCATCTGCTGTTTTCATCATGTAAAATATTTTACAACATGTTGTTTTATCTTTGCTTAAACGTGCTCAACATCATATTACATTCGTGCGTAATTAATACCATAGCGGCACTTGATGAGTGTCCGCGCTCTTCCTAAATCACCCTTTAAATTTGGAAAGGCTTACTTGCGGTAAAACTAGTCGAACAATGGTGGAGTCGATGGTTCTGTACCTTTCCCTCTCAAGTCGTCCGCTTGAGGGTACCAATCTAGACTCGTCTAGAAGAAAACCACTCTAATATTAACTGCGCATGCATGATGTCCAAACCTAATATATGTTATAATGCAGACCACGTAATAACTTGCTAAATCAAGCCTTGTCCAAAGTTCGCCGGGATTTCTATAATCCCAACGGGCACAATCACGATCTGTGCTTCATTTGGAGAAACATGCCAATATGTTGATCATTAATGTGTAAATAGACAAATCCGGAGGGGGAAAGGGCTAACTCTATTTGTTTTGCAAAAATGAGGCACCAAGTCCCCAGGTTAGGCATGGTTCAAAATCTCACACCTTTGTTGATGGATTTGTGGGAAAATCTCGCACCAAATGACAAAAACCATGTGAAAAGAGTCCCCAAAAATTTACCCTCTATGTTTTCAGCCAAACAATGCATTAATTGAGGCCTCCACCATGATGGGATGAGAAGAGAGCCGTTTTCCATTTAGGTGAGATAGAAATGACTCCCCTTTTAAAAGAAATAAGAGGTTTCACCGAGCTCCCATGGGATAGCCCTGGTTTGTTGGTACCAGAAAACCGCACTCGAGGTTTCTTGAAAATGATGAGTTTCAGGAAAAATGATGATTTAGTCTGTCTAAAGAAGTCTTACATACCACTCGATTTCCTTTATGAGCGTTATGGGCATATCAAGTCATACTGTCTTTACCATGACGAGTTTGCCATCACTTCTTTAGGTTGGACTCACCGCCGAGTTTTTGTATTCATTGTCTGTTTTCAGGGGATGCTGGTATTTCCAATACAAGGAGAAAGGACCCACACTCACCTAGATATGGTCACTAACACTTTAATGGAGGGGATTGAGGGGCAAACTTACACTATGGTTCCTATGATTCTGGCTGATATGTACCGGGCTTTAGACCGTTGCAAAAAGAGGTATATGCATTTAGAGGGTTGCAATTTTTTGCTGCAAATATGGTTGTTAAACACCTCCAGAGAAGAGAATACTGTCAAGAACTTCCACGACGACCCTGGAATGACCACATAGCTTATCACCATCCGAAGAGAATGACTTTTATCCCAAATAGGTTTGCGCAACCAGAAAATGCTGTGAGCTGGGCACATTTCTTCAGTAATCTGACTGATGACAAGGTACATTGGATGTTCGAATGGTTCCCTAGCAGTGAATTCATCATCAAGTCGAGAGATACTCCCCATCTAATGCTAATCGGATTGAAGGGGATCTATCTTTATGCTCCTATCAAGGGTATGAGGAAAGCTGGGAGAAAATATAATATACCACGAGTTTCCAAAATGGTTCAGTACGAGGTAGACTTCCATGGAACGCCATTCCATTAAAGTTCTAGGCACAACACATGTGGCATCAACAAATCATTGTGGAGAAAGATACCATCAAACCAGATCGGTATAATGCCGACCACGTGCACTTCTATCCATCATTATTGGTAGATGATATAGTGGGGGATGTCAAGCTACGGATTAATCTAAAGAATAGGGTTGTCGACGACGCTACTGAAGCACAAGTCAAATACAAGATGCTGCGCAAAAGGGTTTTCGAGTCTGAAGCCAGGCATTTGGAACAACATAAAGTGGACATGGAAGCAATCAACAAGTGGAGAGAAATCGCTACTAAGTCAACAAAATGTCTGGAATATTTGGAGCAGGGGTTGATAGAGCTTGAAGGAAAAATGAGAAAGAGGGTTGTAGGCTGTCAAAAACATGGATGGCAATGAAGGAGGGCTCTTAGAAAGGGCATATTTGCTGTTGTACATGCACGGCTTGGGGAATCTGATCGATGGAGCAAAGAAGGCCAAGCATGGAGAAGGTCCTTCTGGGACCAAATAGATTAGGAATTATGTTTTACTTACTTTCTAGACTCGTTTTAGACTTTGGTTGTAATAAGGAAAATTCCATTAGTGAATCTTTATAATTATTGTCGTTTTAGTGTAGATTTAGTTCATTTATCATATTAATGAAATGCCGCAGTTATTGGCAACAATTTTCTCCAAATCTATATGTCTCTTAGTGTCACGCCCAACTTTGGGAGGCGCGACCGGCGCTCGATCGAGTGAACCCAACCGATCAAGCCTTATCACACACTTCCTACCCCACTCTTTATGAGTAAGTTAACCATGAGAGTTCATTTTATAATACATGATTAAACCATAGTTAAAGTTAATATCCAAGATTCCCATAAAGTTACAATTTATAGATAGCAGGAGTTTATAATTACAACATAGTTCATGAACCCGACAACACCCATACATGACCCACACATATGTCTACGGAGCATCTAAGGATACAAAAGATGAGTACGACAATGCCGGCAACAAGGCCCCGGCTATACCTCAAAAATGGGAGTCCACAACAACAAAAGATATACAATACAACCCCTTGAAGGAGGAAAGGGCTCACCAAGTCTTGGAGAAGAAGGTAACCTACTACGCGCGATTGGCACTATCCGCAATGGAGCCACCTACATTCATTTAAAAATTTAGTGCCCTAGGAAAAATGGACATTAGTACCATGGAATAGTACTAGTATGTATAACTAAACACCATTTTACTAGAAAGAACTATTAATGAAGAACAAGAAAATCACAAGAGTAATTCAAAGGTTTTAACCGGACACCACATCATCACATAAATGAACCATATAATCTTTCACATAATTTCCATAACTCAATCTGGGGCATTTCTTTCACATACTCATCACTGTTCTCAACACCACCGCTATCTTGAGCGGAGTCTGATCATGACCCGATCGTTTAGGTCGCGTCATTCGCGACGTGTACCTCAGTCATCATTTCATTTCCCTTTTTCCAAAATTCAACATTTTGCACATCACCACCATGTGTGCGACATGGTGTCCGATCACGGCCCGATCGGCTAGGCCACCTTACCTAGGCGTTGTTCCTTTCTCATTATTCATCTCATTTGAATTTTTCTTTCACATATATCATATCCATTTATTGGCACTTAGGGCCACAATTATCATATCTTTTCCATTTTCAATGTCCATCTAGCAATTTGTGATCATAGGCACATACAAAAGCAATTCAAGTTGCAAACATAAGTAGGATTTCACATAGTTAGCACGACAATCTCAGTTAATCTTGTCTTATAGCCTAGGCATGTCAACACATGATTTGTATTCTTCACACATCTTTAAATATCAAGGATAGTTTGTTACACACGTTAAGGCACATTCCTCATGTTGATATATATATATATATATATACACATATAAAATTGCAAACCAATTCATGTGAAATAACAACCGGTACATCAACAAGTTCAAGTCTTACCACATTTGCTTAAACGCCAACGGAGCGCAATTCTAACAAAAGGGGGTTTTAGCCATACATACCTCAATATAGCTTTCCTTAATCCTTACAAAATTCAGGAACTCTTAACACTTCAATCTATTGTGTAAGAATTACAAATTGAACCGAGAATTAGAGACGAGAATGAAATTCTAGCTTTCTTTGAGCATATCATCAAACACTAAAGGTGTAGTGTGATCTTAGGCCCTTTCTGAGAGGAATTTCTATCATTTTATACCCCAATTGCCTTCTTTTTAGTTTACAATCTTCCAATATCCTATGGTGTGATATGCATGCAAGAATTTCATTCTTATACCCATATATTACTTCATAATGACCCCTTATAGCTAAGTATAGAAATAAGAGCTGAGGTGATAAAGTCTTACCTCTTGGGATGAAGATTTAAGTGTCTTCACTTTATTATCTTCAATGTTTTATCAAGGTTTCATGGAGTAATTTGATGTGAGATACTTTCTCTCTCTAAGACCCTCTTTATCTCTCTAAAAGTATCAGATAATATGCTCAAGATGAGCTATAACACCAAATATATCAATAGGGGGTCGGGTTTAAAAATTAAAAAATTGGAGCCCCAAGTAAGGTCAGCGATCGCAAAGTGGAAATGCGATCTGCAGAATGGACCGAAAAGGTGCCCCCAAATTCTGAATATTCTGTCTGGATTTGCGGCAGAAATGCAATCCGGATACTCGTTCTGCGGTCGCGTTAAGCACCGCAGAAATGCCATGTACAAAATCTCAAGATAATTATGCGTCGATTATGCGGTCCGCATATCAGTTATGCGATGGCACAATGGACCATATTTTTGACTAACATACTGACTCACTTTGCGACAGAAATGCAGTCCGCATACTTGATTTGTGACCACATTCTAGACCGCATTATAGCACTTTACTGGAAAACTTTGATTCTTGATTTTTAAATGCATAATAGCATACTTGATTTACACATTCCTAACACATATTCATAATTTTGCACTACGAGCTTTTAAGTTTTGAGTACAAGTTTTCATGGGGCCTTACACTTAGGCCTATGTTGGACACAATGAGGTCCCAAAACTAGGAAGTGAATTATAATTCCACAATATGTGTTTAAATACCACAAACATCCTTTTAATACTCCTTACTAACTTGTTTACATTTTTGTTTTCTTCTTTACTTTATTTGTTTGTTCCCATCCCCTAAGGTTGGTTCGTGTATAATGGCATCATCACTATAAAAGATCTAGAGGTTCTCCAACACCTCCTCCTCCTCCTCCTCCTATGTGATCCTAAAAGCAAGAGAAAATCTAGAATGGATGATACGAGCGGTATCAGAAAAGACAACACTATGCATGTAGAGAATGTCGAGACTTTAGATGGTCGAAGTACTCCGACACAGAATGGCTTCGTCTTACGATTGAAATAGAAGATACTAGAGCTACAAGGGGAACTTGAGCAGTTCCGGAACTTGGCAAACCTTTCCCTTACCCTGAACGTCCCGGACGTCAACCAACAAAATGCCCAAAATCCAGCACCTCCCGAGAACACACAAAACTAACAAAATCCTCTCATACCTTATCAGTATGCCATACCTCCTCAAAATCCTAATCCACTACCAGTATCGACTCCTCCATAATATCATCACCATCCAACCCTGTAACCAGAAACCACCACCTACCACACTCCTCAAAACGCACCACAACCTGCCCCCTATCCCCAAAACTTGACCAACAACCACCACTATGCCCAAGTTCCCGGAGTCCATCAAAGCAACCCCATATACGTAGAAACCTTACCCCACATTCCATAACAAACCCTATACATACCTGAATCCACCGAGATGGACCTGCTCATTAAGAACATGGCTGAAGAACTCAAGAAACTTACAGGCAGAGTTCAAAGAGTTGAAGGTGGTAAAGGCATTGAGGGCTTGAATTTTGAGGATTTGTATATTCAGCCAGATGTAAACTGTTAGAGGTTTACAAACCTCCTAAGATGGAAATGTTCGACGGGACAGGTGATCCGAAGGTACACTTGAGAACATATTGTGACAAGCTCGTAGGGGTTGGTAAAAATTAAAGGATACGCATGAAGCTATTCATGAGGAGCCTCATTGGCGATGCCCTGTCCTGGTACATCAATCAAAACCCAAATAAATGGGTTAACTGGGTAAGCATTGCATTAGATTTTATGGATCAGTTCAGGTTCAACACAGAAAATGCTCTAGATTTCTTTTACATTCAGAATCTTAAGAAAATTCAAACATAATCTTTCCGCGAGTATTCTACCCGATGGAGATCAGAAGCTGTGAGAGTAAGGCCAACACTGGAAGAAGAACAAATGAATAAGTTCTTTATCCGAGCCCAAGATCCACAATACTATAAAAGGATAATAGTTATTGAAAACCGTAAGTTCTTCGATATAAATAAATTGGGAGAAAGAATAGATGAAGGAATTAAAAGCATAATGGTGACAAATTTTGAGGCATTACAGGCTACAGATAAAGCTTTGCAGTCAGGCGATATTTCTAAGAAGATGGAAGTAGGGGCAGTGATGGTAGCCCAAGTCCCGAAGTCTCCCATCATATACCAAACACCACTACCCACATATCAGGTTTCACCTCTCAGATACCAGCCATCCACAACCACGTACCATACTTATAATACCCAACCTGCATATTACCACTCACCACCATCAGCTCGTTAATATTACCAAAAACCCAAACCAAATTTCGACCGTAGACCGCCTAGACAATACGCTCCTATTTATGAACCCATCGATCAATTGTATGAGAGGCTGAAGGCTGCCGGTTATATAACTCCCATTCTTGCCGTTGCCATGGAATATTCCTTTCAGTGGGTCAATCCAAACAAGGAATGTGCCTATCACTTGGGCATGGCTATTGATAAATGACGCACTTTTGAATGATCAGATCCAGACGTTGATTGACACCAAGGTTATACAAGTCAAAGAGGCCGCATCAAATGTCCGTAACAATCCCCTCCTGGATCACAGAGGCAAAGGGGTAAATGTGATAGAAAATGATGATGAATGTGATCTGAAAGGATCAATCGGGCTCATTCGTGAAGGGGATGAACCTAAAATATCTCCAGTCATTGTTACGCCTATTGTGGTGTAGGTTCAGTCACCAATTGAGGTTAAAGTACCCGCACCAACTCCGTTTGAGGTTGAAGTAACAACGCCCTCAGCCACGCTAACTCTGTTTGGTAGAAGTGACCACACCCTTCACCGTGACGGTAGGACCTACATCGTCTTTCCAGTCCAATGCTATACCTTGGTGTCACGCCCCAACATCGGGAGGCGCGACCGGCGCTCAATCAAGTGAACCCGACTGAGCAAGCCTTACTGGACACTTTCTACCCCAATTCAATATGAATATGGAACCCGTGCCTTTCATTAATTTAGATGAGAATACATGGTGCGTACTACATCATTGGTTCATTTCATATCACAAAGATTTACTGTGCATAAGCTAGCTTCAAGGATTCTATAAGAGTTACAGTTTATAGAGATCACAAGTTTAGGATTAAAACATATGTAGTGGACTCCCCGAACACCCGTACATAACCCACACTAGTATCTTTGGAGCCTATAAGGATACAATAGATAAGCATAACTATGCCGGCAACAAGGCCCCGGCTATACCTCAAAAGTGGAAAGCTTTAATAACAAAAGATAGACCATATAGGCCCCCTGGAAGAAAAAGGGGCTCACCGAGACTTCGAGTAGAAAACGCTCCGCTACACACGATCGGCACTGTCCGCTATGGAGCCACCTACAATCATAACACGAATGTAGCTCCCCCGGCAAAAGGGGCGTCAGTACATTTGAATTGTATTGGTATGTATAACTAAACACCATTTCACTAGAAAGAACTATCAACAGATACAAGCAAGTAATATGGGCAAATCAAAGAAGCAATTCATATAATCCTTCATACAATTTCCACAACATAGATTTGGGTATTTCTGTCACGTGTTAACCACCGTTCTCAATACCACCGCCATCTCGAGCAGAGTCCGGTCACGACCTGACCGGCTAGGTCACCTCATTGGAGGCATTACTCTCAATCAATATTTCATTTCCCTTGTCCGGAATTCAATATCAGCACATTACCACCATGTGTGCGTCATGGTGTCCGATCACGACCCGATCGGCTAGGTCGCCTTGCCTAGGCATTACTCCATTCTCATTAATCAACACCTCCAAATCTTTATTCCACACCTATCATAACAATTCCTGGGCACTCATGGCCACCATCATCACATCGTTTTCCCTTTTCAGTATTCATTTTTACAAGTTGTGATCATAGACACATACATTAAAAGATAATTCAAGTTGCAATCACAGGTAAGTGAGCACATAGCTAGCATGAATAATTCATTATTTCGATGTTGGCTTATAGCCCAAGTATTTCAACGCATAACTATACTTTTTCATCCTTCTCTAATTATCAAGAATGGTACATTATTCACATTGAGGCACATCCTTCACGTATATGTATAG
>MU773325.1:141344-158876 GCA_026770625.1 Nicotiana glauca
AGATGAGCCCATAGAAGCCATAGGAGGCCGGTGTAGGGCTCCAATGAGTCTGGGAAGCCATGGATTAGGGTTTCGATGGGAGGCGGCGACTAGGGTTTTGAGAGAGCTCGAGAGACGAGAGCATTTGAGGAAAATGAGATAGGGTTAGGCGGTCGTGTGAATTAAAATGGTAAGAAGTAACGGTGACCGTTGATCTAAATGATCAACGACCGGGATTTAAAAGGGATATGGGTTGGGTTGGTTGAACATGTACTGGGTCGGGTAGGAATTTTAATTGGGCTGGGTAATTGGGTTTTAAATTGGGGCTGAAATGGGTGCCAAATTGGCTATAATTGAAATGCAATAAAGGCCAAATCTTAAATAGCCAATTTTCCCCCTTTGATCTTTTTATAAAATAGTAGTACAGATTTTAAAAACTAATTAAATGTACTGGGTAAATAAGTATTATATAAATATTAATTAAAAATGTTGGGATTAATTTTATAAACGTAAAATGTCATAAATTACAAGATATGCTATAATTGTAATTATATGCAATTTAGCTTTAAAATACAAAACAAATTTGTAAAAAATATGAGAAAATTACTTTAATTATATTTAGGTGTAAATGTGAAAATAAAATGAATTATTCACCAAAATTATAATTTTGGGAATAATTATTGGATTTTGTTGTGTAAAAATAGGCAATAAATTGGTTTTAAAAATCATAAAAAAATGTCAAAACTATTGGGTGTGCTTATATATGCACCAATATGCTATTTTGAAAATATTTGGGTATAATAAATAGTTAGGGAAAAATTGGGTATCAACAACTGCCCCTCTTTACCCGGGAAGGATGAAAGAGTTGTCGGGTAAAGCTATGATGGCAAATTTTGACCGGAAGTGGCGATTTGAAAAGAATTTGACTGAGCTCTGGTTTCTGAGCTGCCTACACATCCCTGGTTTTATAGGAATCAGGCCGAATGTAGTTCAGGAACCATTGACGGAACATGCCGATGGCGATTTGAAAGAGACGAGAACGATGTTTATGGTGCAAGAGATATCTGAAACTTGATCGGCGGTAGGGCCTGGAGCGGGATCGCTCCTGCTAAGACGGCCATTGCTATCTAGTGTACCTAAAAGTGAGCAATATATGCGTATATTGTGCATAAACTTAAACATGATGCAAGTTCCCGTTGGACCATGAATGCTATCCTTGGACGGTTAGGATGACGTCCTCGGACCATGATGTCCTGGGCCATGAAGCACAAAATTAAAGCATTCGCAGGCTATGAAATGATATTCTCGGGCTATGATAATGGTGCCTCGGAACCATGATGCCTTTGAATAATGATGTGCAAGGTATAAAGTGGGGTCCTCGGGCCATGACATGGTGTTCTCGGGCTATGAAGGATGATGCCTCCGAACAATGACGCCTTCGGACAGTTTGGCGATATTTCAGCCCATGAAATACAAGATATGACGGTATTTTAGCCGATGCAAAAGCGTAAATGGCGATATTTCAGTCGATGCAAAGAATGTAAATGGCGATATTTTAGTCGACAAAACTTTAAATAAAGCGAACGATGTTTTAGTCGATGTAAAAAGTAAAATGGCGATATTTCAGCCGACCAAAAGCATAGGCATAGATGATGATGGAGATTTAAATATGAACTGGCAATCTTTCAGCCGATGTAGAATTTATTTTATGTTTGGCAATGTTTCAGCCGATTGCAAGGCGTATGTAAAGGGTGGTGATATTTCAGCCATGCGAAAGAGATAAAGGGGCGATATTTCAGCCGATGTAGATGTTGATAAAGTGGCGGTTTTTTAGCCATGCAGGTGGAGGTAGAGCTTAACCTCGGAAGGCAGAAAGGTAGCCTTATGCAATTTAAGGAGTGCAGGATGGAGGTAGAGCTTAACCTCGGAAGGCAGAATGGTAGCCTTATGCAATGCAGGAAATGCAGATGGAGACAATGCTTAGTCTCGAAAGGTAGAAAGGTAGCCTTATGCAATGCAGGAAATGCAGATGGAGACAACGCTTAGTCTCGGAAGGCAGAAAGGTAGCCTTATGCAATGCAGGAAATGCAGGTGGAGACAACACTTAGTCTCAGAAGGCAGAAAGGTAGCCTTATACAATGTAGGAAATGCAGATGGAGACAGCGCTTAGTCTCGAAAGGCATAAATGCAGCCTTATGCAATGCAGGAAATGCAGATGGAGACAACGCATAGTCTCGGAAGGCAGGATGGTAGCCTTATGCAATGGGATAAAAGCGAATAGTAAGTAGAAATTCTTATCTGATAGCTGGCAGCTGATTGTGATACTGTAGCTGCCGAGGATATTGTGTGTGGATAGAATAGGTGTAACGGTTCAATGCGATTGCATAATATGTTTGGTAATTTTGTGACTTNTAATGCATGCACAAATAGCAGACATCTGAGGCTAAGTCATGGCAAAAGAAACATCATACGGCAATAGCATAGAGCATACATTCAAAGCGTGTTAGTTAGGCTTCAGTGTGTAATAGAAGGAGTCGAAAACATGCAGAGAGTCAAGTGAGAATCATAAGCGTAGAACATAGAGAGAAAAAAAATGTTGAAACAAGGAATCAAGCTAAATGATTTCAAACATACAAACATGCACAAACAAACAAATCAGTTGAGTTGAGAGACGACAAACAGGTGAAACAACAAGCAATTTCAAAGGTCAAGCGAAAACCCGCTAAAAATTAGGGTTTTAATCTTTAATCAGTAAACCAAACAAATAGGATCAAGAACCCAAGTAAATCCCCAAAATTAGGGTTTTAACATCAAATAAACCTAGAGATAATAAGCGTATGAATCAAATGAAACCTTAACAAACAGACTCAAACAAGAATCCCAATATTAGGGCTTTTCAACATGCTTACTCAGATAAGGGAAACAAACCAACAAAGTACAAAAACATGCCAAGAACAAAGGGGGAGATTCGAAATAACTCAACATAAAACCATAGTTAAAGAACAAAGAGTTTTGAAAGCAAAAATTGGGGAAACCTTGAGAAACATGCTCAGAAAGTTCAAACATACTTAGATCCGGGGCAGATCTAAGAATAAATCCAAGGAACCTTAGAGCTAGGGTTTCATAAGAAACTCAGGTGATGAGAAAGGCTTTGGAAACCATCGATCTGAGCGAGATAGTTGAAGATCGAACTCGAATGGCCATGGCTGNACAAGATATGACGGTATTTTAGCCGATGCAAAAGCGTAAATGGCGATATTTCAGTCGATGCAAAGAATGTAAATGGCGATATTTTAGTCGACAAAACTTTAAATAAAGCGAACGATGTTTTAGTCGATGTAAAAAGTAAAATGGCGATATTTCAGCCGACCAAAAGCATAGGCATAGATGATGATGGAGATTTAAATATGAACTGGCAATCTTTCAGCCGATGTAGAATTTATTTTATGTTTGGCAATGTTTCAGCCGATTGCAAGGCGTATGTAAAGGGTGGTGATATTTCAGCCATGCGAAAGAGATAAAGGGGCGATATTTCAGCCGATGTAGATGTTGATAAAGTGGCGGTTTTTTAGCCATGCAGGTGGAGGTAGAGCTTAACCTCGGAAGGCAGAAAGGTAGCCTTATGCAATTTAAGGAGTGCAGGATGGAGGTAGAGCTTAACCTCGGAAGGCAGAATGGTAGCCTTATGCAATGCAGGAAATGCAGATGGAGACAATGCTTAGTCTCGAAAGGTAGAAAGGTAGCCTTATGCAATGCAGGAAATGCAGATGGAGACAACGCTTAGTCTCGGAAGGCAGAAAGGTAGCCTTATGCAATGCAGGAAATGCAGGTGGAGACAACACTTAGTCTCAGAAGGCAGAAAGGTAGCCTTATACAATGTAGGAAATGCAGATGGAGACAGCGCTTAGTCTCGAAAGGCATAAATGCAGCCTTATGCAATGCAGGAAATGCAGATGGAGACAACGCATAGTCTCGGAAGGCAGGATGGTAGCCTTATGCAATGGGATAAAAGCGAATAGTAAGTAGAAATTCTTATCTGATAGCTGGCAGCTGATTGTGATACTGTAGCTGCCGAGGATATTGTGTGTGGATAGAATAGGTGTAACGGTTCAATGCGATTGCATAATATGTTTGGTAATTTTGTGACTTGGGTGCCTGCATCCACAGAAAATTGTGAGTTTTGTAAGAGGGGGAAAGGTTAGTTCGTTTTTCCTCGAGTCCTGGCTTTGCGTATCATCGGGGTAGCGTTGCTAAACAGCGGCAGTTCGGACAATAATTATGCATGATTTAGTAAACATATCTTAAGTAAGAAAAATAGTTTTCTTTTAGCTGAACCAACGATTGTGATGCGGTTCGAGACATTGCAACCTTTCCTGCTCCGGAATTTTGAGGGTCCTAAAAATTCTGCCGCAGTTTACTAGGCTGGCACTTCTGACGGCTGCGCTGAATGACTGAGGAATCAACTTTGGAATTTTGAGGGTCCTCCTAAAAATTCTGACCTAGTTTACTGAGGTGACATCCTTGGTGATAAGTGGATAAAGACTAACTTCGGAATTTTGAGGGTCCTCCTCAAAATTTTGCCCCAGTTCCAATAATAGGTGGAAATGAATTTTTTATTAAACTGTGACCGAACCCATAGGGCTGCCTACGTATCCCCTCTTAAATGGGAATCAGGTCAGGCGTAGTTCAAATTACATCATAAAGAAATCATAGGTGATTACACATAATATCGTTTCACTGCATCTGAGTTGAGTGGCTTTGGCCAGATTTCTCCGCCCATTTCTGCAAGAATAAGAGCTCCTCCAGTTAGAACCCGGTGAACCGTGTACGGACCTTGCCAGTTGGAAGAGAATTTTCCCGTAGCTTCATCTGGATGTGGGAATATTTTCTTTAGCACCAACTGCCCCGGTGTAAACTTCCTTGTCTTAACTTTTTTGTTGAAGGCTCTGGACATTCTGTTGTTGTACAACTGACCGTGGCAAACTGCATTCATTCTTTTCCCATCTATAAGGGCTAACTGATCGTAGCGACCTTTCACCCATTCGGCATCGTCTAACTCTGCTTCTTGTATGATTCTCAATGAAGGAATTTCTACCTCGACTGGAATGATCGCTTCTGTACCATAAACCAACATGTCGGAAGTTGCTCCGGTCGATGTGCGGACCGTGGTGTGGTATCCCAGTAAGGTGAATGATAACTTCTCATGCCATTGTTTGTGACTTTCGACCATCTTCTTTAGTATCTTCTTGGCATTCTTGTTGGCTGCTTGTACAACTCCGTTCATCTGAGGCCTGTAGGCTGTATAGTTCTTGTGTTTAATCTTAAAATGTCTCACACATCACTTTCATCAAATTGCTATTGAGATTGGAACCATTATCGGTAATGATTGATTCCGGAATTCTGAATCGGCAAACAATACGGTCACGAACGAAATATGCCATTTAGTAAAACAATCAATTGCCACCAGGATAAACCTGTGCCCGTTTGATGCGGCAGGCTCGATAGGTCCAATGACATTTATCCCCCAGGTGGCGAATGGCCACGGTGAGCTTGTTGCAGTAAGCTCGTTTGGAGGCACCTTTATCATATATGCATGTATTTGACAGCGATGGCACTTGTGAACATACTAGATACAGTCTGTTTCCATAGTCATCCAAAAATAACCTGCTCGGAGTATCTTCTTTGCTAAAACAAAACGATTCATGTGCGGCCCGCAAGTCCCTGCGTGCACTTCGTCCAATAGTCTGGATGCTTCTTTTGCATCGACACACCTCAATAAACTCAAATCAGGAGTCCTTCTATACAGGATTCCCCCACTGTGAAAGAAGTTGTTGGATAATCTCCGAAGTGTGCGCTTCTGAGTAGCGTTGGCAAGTCCTGGGTATTCTCCTATTGTCAAGTACCTTTTGATGTCGTGAAGCCATGGTTTTCCGTCTGCTTCTTCCTCAACGTGAGCACAATAAGCGGGCTGATCATAAATCTTTACTGGGATGGGATCAATGAAATTCATATTTGGATGTTGGATCATGGATGATAAGGTAGCTAATGCATCAGCGAACTCGTTCTGGACCCTGGGGACATGCTAAAATTTCGTCTTTGTGAAACGTTTCCTTAACTCCTGTATGTGATGTAAGTAGGGAAGTATCTTAGAGTTTTTGGCTGCCCACTCTTCTCGAACTTGATTTATGAGCAGGTTTGAGTCCCCGATTGCTAGCAACTCTTGATGTTCATGTCGACGGCCATCTTGAGCCCCAAGATGCAAGCTTCATATTTAGCCAAATTATATGTGCAAGGGAACCTGAGCTTGGCGGATACCGGGTAATGTTGGCCGGTTTCTGATACTAGGACTGCTCCTATGCCAACTCCTTTGAAATTTGCGGCTCTGTCGAAAAACAACCTCCAACCATCGTAGGATTCTGCGATATCTTCTCCTTCAAAGGACACTTCTTCATCAGGAAAATACGTTTTCTTCGCCAACAGGATTCTCGGCAAGGTGATCTGCTATGGCTTGACCCTTGATTACTTTCTAAGTCACGTAAACAATAACGAATTCACTCAGCAAGATTTGCCACTTGGCGAGCTTTCCAGTGGGCATGTGCTTATGGAAGATATACTTCAACGGGTCCATCCTAGATATGCGATAAGTAGTGTAGGAACAGAAATAATGTCTCAATTTCTGAGCTACCCAAGTCAGAGCACAATATGTGCGCTCTAATAAGGAATACCGGGCCTCGTACGGGGTGAACTTTTACTGATATAGTAGATTGCTTGCTCCATCCGCCTCGTTTCATCATGCTGTCCCAGAACAAAACCGAATGCTCCATCCAAAGCTGCAAGATAAAGAAATAGGAGCCTTCCTGGCTCAGGCGGAACCAAGACTGGAGGCGTTGACAAGTATTCTTTGATTCTGTCAAAGGCTTTCTGACAATCGTCTATCCATTTAGTAGCAGCGTCTTTCTTCAGCATTTTAAAGATGGGTTCACAAATGACCGTGGACTGAGCTATAAACCAACTGATATAGTTGAGTCTTCCCAAGAAACTCATCACTTCCTTCTTGTTCTTTGGCGGTGGCAATTCTTGAATGGATTTGACCATTGATGGGTCCAATTCTATTCCTCGACGACTAACGATGAAACCCAGTAGTTTTCCTGCAGGAACCCCGAATGCACACTTGGCGGGATTCAATTTCAGATTTTACCTTCTCAGCCTGTTGAAGAACTTTCTCAGATCATCCATATGATCAGTGGCTTTCTTGGATTTGATGATGACGTCGTCCATATATACCCCGATCTTCTTGTGTATCATGTCGTGGAAGATGGTAGTCATGGCTCTCATGTAGGCGGCACCAGCATTCTTTAACCCAAACAACATCATTTTGTAACAATACATCCCCCACGACATGATGAAAGCCGTTTTCTCTGCATCTTCATCATCCATCCATATCTGATGATACCCAGCGAAACAATCAACGAAAGACTGCAACTCATGCTTGGCGCAGTTGTCGATAAGAATGTGTATGTTTGGCAAGGGGAAGTCATCTTTGGGACTGGCCCGGTTAAGATCCGGGTAATCGACACGGATTCTAACCTTCCCATCCTTCTTTGGTACTGGCACGATGTTAAGTAACCATGTTAGATATTCCACCACCTTGAGAACCTTAGATTTGACTTGCTTAGTTACCTCTTCTTTGATTTTCAAACTCATGTCGGGCTTGAATTTCCTGAGCTTTTGCTTTACCAGCGGACAGGTTGGATCTGTTGGCAGTTTGTGAGCTATAATGGATGTACTGAGACCAGTCATATCATCATACGACCAGGCGAATATGTCTTCATTTTCCTTTAAAAATTCTGTATATTCTTCCTTTTCTGATGGTGACAAGTGAACACTGATGCGAGTTTCTTTGACATTTTCCGTATCTCCCAAATTAGTGACCTCGGTTTCTTCCAGGTTGGACTTAGGTCTATTCTCAAAATTCTCAACTTCTCTGACGACCTCTTTAGGTATCTCATCTTCTTCTGAGTCTATGTCCTTTTGTTGCATTGTTTCGTTGCAAGTCACAATCGTTGATTCATCGTCAAGATAAGTAATAGTAATGCTGTATAAAATAGAGTAAATGATAGAAAAAATAATAAGAGCGATATATATGATAAACTGAAATGCTTTGATTAAATTCATAATTGTTTGAAACATCGGAGCTCTTTTCGAAATTAAAAACAATGCGGAAAGGAAATCAACTAGTAAAGTAAGCTAAAAATGAGATGCATGGTGCTTTTGTTTAGCCTTGCTACCCTGAAGCCTTCCGGGCCCTGATGGTCTTAATTGACCAATTGATGAGGCGGTCTCCTCTGTTAACAGCTTGTATGGAAGGGCCTTCATCCCCTTCCTCCTCGAAAAGAACACAACTGTCCATATCATCATCCTCCAAGAACAAATTCTTCACGGCTGCCAACGCTTCATCTTCTTCTGACCCTTATATAGTATCTGCCGGTTGGAAGGTCTGCTCTAGGCTAGGTATCGGAAACTCCAATGGATAGTAGGGGCCGCACCATGGTGGCGACCAGTTCTGGAATTCCTCCCAAGTATAACCGTACCCTAAGCCAAATGTAGTACCATGCTTCTTCAGTTTGATGGGCTTAGTGATCTCCTGAAGATTTTTACCAAGTCCCTTTCCAGGCTCGTACCCAAACCAATTCAGGATACTTTCGATCTTGTTGTCCCATCACTTATCCTTATCTACAGCGTTGACCCTTTCGATGTGGTGGTATATTTCTCCACCTATTTTCCTTCTGCTTGCAATCATCGGGATGGTCTGGCGACTATATATGGGGTTACTACCATCGCCATTGTGAGTACGTGATTTTTGCCCTAAGTGAATTATTCCTAAAAATTCAAACAAAATGAGTTTTCTTTCATTATTTTACAATTTTGTGGATTTTGTTTTATTTTCTGTTAATTGTTTGCATTTTATTTGTGCATTTTTCATATGAAAATATAAAAATACACGTGGCATTTATTTAGGATTTAATTTCATATTTTAGGGTTAATTAGTAGTTAAGGCCAAATATAAAGAAAATAACAAAAATAGTCCATTTTTGCATTTTAATTGATAATTGTTCAGTTGGTCGTGAGTTTAGGACTTAATCAATTTTTAGAAATTAATTAGCTTAGTTTTGGAAATAAATTAGGTCTTTATTTTAATTTTGCATTGTTATAAAAATTAGAAATATATAAATACAAAATAAGAAAAAGAAAATAAAATGAAAAAGAGAATGAAAGAAAACAATTAAAAAGAGGGCTGCTTTAAAGAACCACGAATTGGGCCGAAATCACCCCCAACCCAAACCCAATTCCATCACAAACCAACCTCCAGTCCAAGCCCAATCGCCCACCCGGCCTGCCCATCCTTCAACCAAACGACGTCGTTTGGAGCCAATTTGATCTGAACCGTCGAGGTTCTTTTGATCAAACGGCTTAGAGGTGGGGTGGGCTAATATATTAATGTCCAAATGCTCACCCCCCCTTTCGTCTCTTCCTCACATCAGAGTATCCTCGAACCCTAATCTAGCCACCACCCAATCCCATCGCCGGTGATGGCGGCGCCGGTATCCAACTCTCTCCAAATGAACACCCTAACTCTTCCTCCTTCTCCTCATTCCAATTCTATATTCCTCTCCTTTTGAATCAACCCCAAACCCCTCGAATGCGGTTTTGAAGCCAGAACCCTAGCCACTGCCCTAGGTCTCTTGTGGCGGCGCTACCTCAAATCATCCCCAAATTCATACCCCACAGTCTCTTAAGCACCCTCGTTTCGAATCCCTAACCAAAATCCCTCGAATCTAAGGGAAACTGAACGGATTTTAAATCTAGGGTTCCTGGGTTTCGAGTTTGTTTGGGAATTTTCAAAGTTGAGTAAGTTCTAGTTAATATTATAGGCCTATTTTTGATGAAATAGACATATAATATTAACTGGAAATCAATTTCGAAGGGCATTTCTTGTGGAGTCTGAAAGTTCGTAAGTTTCTCTTCGCATTTATATTATTCTTTTCTTTTTCTTTTTTCTGGTCTATGTTAGTTTAATTCGTGGTTTATTTGATAGTTAGTCTTCTTGTTGGTTTTGATGTGCTTGCTTTGCTCCTGGTGATGTGATTTGGCTTGGTTAATTGTTGTTAATTGGTTTAGTTGTTGTTTGAATGCATATAGATGTTAATTCAGTTTCATTCTTAGTTTTGAAGTCAGTGTGTATGTCAATAATGGTTTAAATTCTGTTTCATTTAGTTTAATCTTGAGTTGGTAATTTAGAGTCTAGTTTAATTTGTGTTTCGAACCTGTTTCATTCTGTCTTTGATTCATTAATCGACCCTGTTTGAAGCATCATTTGAATTTCAAATTCCTTATAATTGTGGCTAGCTAGTGTTAATTAGTCTAATGCAATTAATTGGTAATTGTCTTTAGTAAATCCATGGTTTGGTGTTTAAGTTCAATTAATCTTTAGGCTTAGTTTGGTTAAACCTATGAAATAATGGTTTGGATATAGCTGTACTGGGTAAATAATTTCAGGGGGGTTCAAGGGTATTTGGGTAATTAGAGTGGGGCAGGAATGCTGTAGAACACATTAGAATATCTTAGACTCTTCTAGAATAGGACTTTAGTGCATATTTTTACAACTTAGGGGGTAGCTTGGGTAACAAGTTAGGAAGTAAGGGACGAAATGGAAAATAAATGGGGACTAGGATAGAAAACTAAAAATCTGAAGTTGCACCTCTTGGTGCCTATAAAATGACATTCACATGCCTTGAATAACAAGTTTTGGAACCTCTGAAAATCTCCCCTCCCCCCCACTTTCCACCAGTTTTCTTAGCTAAAATTTGAAATTCAAAATCTCTCCTAGATCCAAAATCCCAAAAAACAACAAAAAACCACCAAAAATCAAAAAAAAAATTTGTGCATTGATCTTCCTTTGATCATTTTTTAAAAGTTTAGCTCTTATAGCTCATTTAGCATCAAAATTAGCTTAGGTTTATCTATCACTGTTCTATACTTGAAGATTTAAGGCAATTGAAGGTGTTTTGTGGTTCATTCGAGTTGTTCCTAGTTGCTTTTGACTGCTGAGGGTGTTCTGTAATTTCCTAGTTCAATTTTGAGTGAATTTGAGGTCAGACAAGCCTGTTTTTGATCAATTTGTTGCTGTTGCATTTTTGAGTCCATTCCTGGGTTTTTGGAGAAGTTATTGGGGGTCAAAATTACTTATATTGTTGCTGGCTGTGATTGCTGTGTACTACTGCTGCTGATTTCCCTGTTTCTTTTCCTAATTCCAGGTACATTTTATCCCTAGCGGTGTGAAGTTTCAATCACTGTACCTGCACCATTGTGAAATCAATTTGATGAGGCCTTTTGCCATAGTAGCCTGCTTTTGTTTTCATTTGCTAGTTGTAGTATGTAGTGATAGTCTCATTTAAATGGATCCGCATTAATGTTAAACATGATTGCTCAAACTCACCTTGTAATTATATAGAACTATTGAACTGTCATCTCTTAGGTCTATTCGAGTTTTAAAGAACAATTCCAAGTTAGGAAAATAGAGTATCTCATGGTTAGCTTAGTTAATTTCTGTTAAATTTACTCCATATGGTCGTTAAGTAGCTGTAACATGACTGTATAGTGTTGAATTCTAATAAAAGGAAACACCATGCTCTAATCTGTTCAAGTTTTCATGTTTGATGTAATTCCAGTAGGTAATGTAGAATGAGTCCAGGTTGTGAAACCATAATCTTTAACTAAAATTCAACTACTATGAATAGATATAAAATTGGTTACAACGTTGGTAATGTTGGAAGCTGATTAGTTCTGTTGAGGCAATTTGTTTGATATAATTAATGTTTTTAAACAATTTGAATTTTAAGAATCATACTGTTAAGCACATGGGTTCCTCACGACTGGGCTGTGATATTGAGCCCAATGCCTTCTTAATGACCCAAATGGTCAATTTGATTCGTGGGTTATAATATTCACGACTGGAGCAAAAATTCCAGGCCCAAACGCTAGAAGCCCAAAGTTATAAAAATCATACTAAGAGTGCAGGGATTAAATTGCAAATATACATTTGGGCTTTCGAGTTAGGTGGCGAGTTCAAATTAAGAGGGTCCTCCCTTTTGTTTGAATTCGGACTTGAACTCGAGGCTCGAACTTTATAATATTGATTAATTAGGATTTTTCTTTTGTTATTAGAGACAAATAAAAAAGGAAAATCATAGTTATGTTAGGATTGGCCTTAAAATAAAAAATGAGACGAGCCTTGCCGAACAAAACATATATTGCGGGGCCCTCAATAAATGGTTGAATTAAAATACTTAGATTTCGGGATGGGCCATTTAGCAAATTTCACGGCCTTCCCCAAAGATAATAACGCGATAGCCACTTTAGGCGCGTTTTAAATACTTTTACCTTCCTAAATACGGGTGCACATTTATGCGACCCAAATCCAAATCTCAACGAAGTCGAAATGTGTTAAAAATCGCGGATGCATTTATGTGACGCGGTTCGAGAAATATTTTCACGACGTTGTAATTCTCTTAAAATAATAATAATAAAAGCGGTTCAAAGTTAAAAATACATAGGTCAAAACATGTACTAAAATCAAATAGATAAGCCAAATATGACAGTTGAGCGACCGTTCTAGAACCACAGAATCCGGGAATGCCTTGTCGCACCTCTTTTTTACGTGGCTTTTACTACGCCCCGTGAAGGGATATAATAAAAAGCAAAGAGTTTTTCCAATTAAAGGACGGTCGGAACGGGATTAGTTATTTTNGTATTAGGTACTCCTGAATTCCGTGGTTCTAGCACAGTCGCTCAACTGTTGTATTTTGGTTTTATTTGATTTTATTACATGCTTACTTATGTGCTTTGATTTATAAACTTTTTAATTATCATTTATTTGAAAAGACTTGCGACATCATGAAAGTACGTTTTCAACCACGTTGCCATCAAGGCACCCGTTTTTGTTAATGCACTTCGACTTTGTCGAGATTTGGATTTGGGTTGCAATCAATGCACACCCGAGTTTTAAGGAAGTAATTAAATCGTACTTAACGGTTCTAGCGTGATGATATTTTGGGAAAGGCCATTGAAATTTGCTAAAATAGCCCCTCCAAATTCTAAATATTGTTAATAATCAATTATCGAGGGCCCCGCAATTATTTTGGGTTTAGCGAGGCTCATCTCCAAATTTGGCCATTTTTAATTATTGGTTTATTTTAAGAATTGCGACGTCATGAAAATGTATTTTTAACCTCGTTACCACCAGGGTACACGTGATTATTAACACATTTGGATTTCGCCGAGATTTAGATTTGGGTTGCAATCAATGCACACCCCTTTTTTAAGGAAGTAATTTTAATTAAAATCGCGCCTAAAGATGCTAACGTATTGTTATCTTTTGGGAAAACCATGAAATTTGCTAAATGGCTTGTCCCGAATCTCTAAGTATTTTTGATAAGTAAATAACTAGGGCCCCGCTATTGTTATATTTGTTTCGGCGAGGCTCGTCTTATCATTTTTTATTTAAAGGCCATTCCTAAGGGACTACGATTTTCTATTTATTATTTGTCTCCAAAAGGAAGGAACCTAATTAGTTGTGAATAGAATTATACCATAAGTAATCTAATAATTGAATTCTCCCATCCCAAACTCGAACCATGAACCAGCCTGCATGATAGGCTTTGATACAACCCAATTGTGTAAGCCCAGCGTAGGTAGAAGATGGCTCAAGCAGCTGCGATGCCCCAGCCTTGGATCGAATCCCAATAGGGACAACTACAACCCAAGCAGTCATGAGGCCAGCGTCGAGCCCGTGCAACAGTAGTGATGAAGCACATTGACAAAACATTCCCATCATTATAATTAATAAACAAGATCTTCACAATCTCTAAACCAAGTCATATCCCAGCTGAACCATATATGCATTTAAATTATACGAATCATATTTGGTCTGTTAACCAGTTAGTAGCAAGGGAAAGATATGCACGTTTTACTCAATTGGAAGTGTTAATTAAACTACAATACTAATTAACTAAGATGAAATTCCAAACACATTATGACTTGTACCCAAAATGAATACTAATTTGTCAACAATTCAAATGCCCTACACCAATCAGATCTAGAACCTTATTTAAATGCAAGCACCACTTTACTTCAGCAGGAACAATGATAAAAATGACTACTAGCTACAATTAAACTTATTAAACCAGTCCACAAATTTATCTTCCACTTCGAAGTCATTGATGTTCAACTAACAGTTAACCAAATTAAGCTACTGCATTGAAATCGACTTAGCAGTCCAGGTCTTTAAACAGTTAGAAGTTATCACAAATACATTCACTCTACTACAAATAGACTTAAACAAATAATTTCCAAAAATCCTAGAACTAATAGTCCATTATACCTAAAAGATCAGTCAGTCCAATACACTTTAACAAACAGCAAACCAGATTATTACAATTGAGTACAAGAATAAATATCAATTGGAGCTTCTAAATTTAAACTCCCATTTCATTTCATCTCAATTGGATATACCACATGGAAACAAGCTAAAATTGTGTACCTGGAATGGAAAAATGCAAAAGAAGAAAGAGGAGGAGATCAGCACTGATAGAAGCAGCAACAATCAACACCGAAACTCCCTTTTAGCTTGAAATTCTTTAAAACAATAAAACAGTATTTTTTTTGAACTGTTTTCTGCAAACTTTCTACTTTACTTTGTTTTTTGAAGTATATGAATTTTAATTTCGAATGACAGGGGTAATTTTTGACTGATCTCCTCTCCTTTCAACAAACATGAGAATGCCAATTTATAGGCAACAAGGAAAGGTCTATCAGATTTTTGTTTTCTTTTGGTCCTTTTGTTAAATTTTCAGTTTTGGTCCCTTTATTTCTAACTTGTTATTCAAGTAAGTTCAGCCTTTTTACTGAACATTACACTATAGCCTATTCTAGAAGATTCCCCACCTATTCCAATTCCTATACTGCCCCTCCCTTGCTTTTAAAATTACCAATGCTTGATAACACTACCCTTTTTTATGCCCAAATTAACCTTCTATTGGTCTGAAAATTACAGACCCGGTATTATTGATTCTTCCCTCCTAGACTGAAATTATTATCCCTTACTAAGCTTCAGCTATAACCAAACAACTAAAGAATGAACAGACCTTTAACTGGTCGAGACCCCTTTCCAAAAAAGAAAAAGCTTCATGTAAGCCAAGAGGCATAGAGGTGATTACTGGGTAACATTCAACCTATACGACTAACTATTTGTTAAAGGCCAACGCTGGTAAACAACTTAGTAAATTTCAACTAAGCTAACCAAAGAAATAAAAATATAGTTCATCTGTTGTGGTCTAATTTTATCCGGACTAATAATAAAAAAGAGTTTGAATGAATCAGAAGAGAAGAAGTAACAGAAGAAAAGAAAATTATGCAAATTAAAATGAAGGGGCTTACTGCTTATATGAATGGCCTCGAACCGTTGACTTTGACAGAATCCTCCAAGATTCTTGACACGAAACATACCGAACCATGTGTTTTCCAGAGGAATACACATGGATAGGTATGTTCCGGTCAGGAATCAAAAGGATTGCAATATGCACTTCCAGGCAAAAAATTTTTTTTTTTAAAAAAATGGTATTTGAGTAGTTCTGGCTATATTTGAGCCAGGATACTACCATATTAGTGTAGAGGAGGTTGAGATGAAGCTATGGTGTAAAAACAGGTTAATTTAGCATACTTAGTGTTCGCCGGAGTAGGGTTCCGGCGACACAAAAAGAAATATTCGAGGACCTAGGGGTTGATTCGAAGAAAGTGGCTTATGGGGATGGATAGAGGATACTTAAAGCTTTCTACAGTGTTATTTTGGAGGGCAAAGGGACTGGTGGCATCGACCGGCGGTGAACCAGTCCGGCGTCTTGAGATACGATGAAGACGATACATGTCTCTGATATTATCTATACATTCAGGCACATATATGTATAATAGCTTATGAGTTCCACGCCGTTAGATTAGATTTCTTGGACGGCCAAGATTAGATCAAAGGAAGCCATACGATGTCGTTCCAACCTGTCTCTAATGGCTGACATTATAATCATGGAACGACGTCGTTTTGGTTAATGGCTGGTTCCATATTGTCCATTAGATTGAACCAATGGACGGTTCAGATTTGCCGACCTAAAACGTCATCGTTTGGTATACAAATTGGCTCGTGCCTTCTGACCGTTTGATCAAGATTCAACGGCCTGGATTGATTTCAACCCACGATGTCGTTTTGATTTCTGCATACAGGGCTGGACGTGGGGGTTGGGCTGTATCGTTTGGGCTGGGTGTTTTGAAGGTGTTTTGGGCCAACAATATGTATATATATATATATGTATACAATATTTGCATTTTCTAATTTTATAAAATTGAGATTAAAATTTAAAAATTACTCTGATTAAACGCTAAAAATTATTTTACTAACCATTTTGCAGTAATTTTAATTAAAAGCAAAAATGAACTATTTTTACGATTTTTTTAATTTGTTTTTCCCAAAAATGCATTAATACTAAAAAAGGGTAAAAACTAAAAATCTTAATGTATACGCATTTTTTGTATTTTTTTTAAATGAGAGTTATTTTGTGACCAATTAATAAAAGATTGCAACAAAATTCTTAAAATTGTAAAATTATTTTATTTGATATTTTTGAAATAATTTGCTTAGGGTAAAAATCACGTGCTCGCAGCTGCCCCTCTTTGCCCGGAAACACGAAGAGTTTTCGTCCAAAGACAAGTGAGCGGCATTGAGGGATTTTTTACCCGTTCGCACATTCCGTGTGAAGCATTTTTGAAAAGTTTAACCGCACCCTGCTTCAGAAGTTGCCTACATATCCTGGGTTAAACAGGAATCAGGTCAGTGTAGTTCAGGAATGTCTGGTAGCTTGGACTACCAGGAGCTGTGATTGCACTGTGATTGCTGCTGCTGCTACTGCTCACTGACCTTCCTTATTACACCGTGTCAAAAACAAAGAAGCTAGCCTAAGCTATGATCTATGAATTACAAAAGTCCTATCTATAATCTTCAAACTTGTCTCTTACTCTTCCTTGTTGTCTTGCAATCTTGTATTCTCTCCTGTTGCATTGTTATCTTGTTGTCCTGTACTTCTTCACGTTGTTACTTCAAATCATGTGTTGCGAGGTTGTTCATTCCCCTCAAATGCTGAACTTAAAAAGATTCGGACTTGAATGTATTCCTCTGTTATCCATGCGGGCTCCTGATTGCTACACTTGAAATGTATTCCCTTGTTCTCCAGGTGAGCGCCTGATTGCTGAAAACTGACAAATAAAGAAAACCTTCTGCCCCAGTTTGGAAAAACTGGGGTTTGTTACCCGATACTAACACAACTTTGAAAAATAAAGCTTGGATTGTAATACCTCTATTCTACAGACGGGCATCCGAAAAATGCATGTATCTATTCTCCAGGCGGACATCCTGATTACCAATTAAAGAAGGAATTGATTTAAGACTAATAC